>PVIW01006050.1:63541-94354 GCA_004026585.1 Noctilio leporinus | reverse complement strand
CAATAATGAGCAAAACTAACAACAAGCAAAACAGAACCAAATATATGAATACAAGGAATAGGCCTTCAGTGGTCAAGGAGAAAGGGGTTGGGGGGAGGGGGGAGGCAGAGGCAAGAAAAGGGAGCAGCTTAGACAAGAACCTAGTATAAAGGAAACATGGACATGGACAACAGGTGGGATTGACTTTGCGGGGAATGGGTGGGTGGGGAGGGGGACAGAGGGGAGCAAAAAGGGGATGGATGTAATACAACAACAATAAAATTTTTTAAAAAAGAAGAAATACTCTTAAATGTTGAAATGGTTAGAAGACAGTTAAAAAGTAAAACATCAAGATAATAAAATTCTGGAGACTGATAAAAGAAATATTATATCATTTCAATATAGCTAAAAATTGCATAAAGCTTTTTCTGGTATGCTTACTCAGAAAATACGTTTTTCACACATACCCCAGCAAGATACATCAGTAGTGTGCAAACCGTTTTAGACATCTATAAAATTCTGATATGAAAGATCTCTCCTAGAAACTAAATATTGTTCTCAACTTAGTATTTATTCTTCAATAGATTTATTTCCTTGTTTAATGATATTAGCAACCTCATTGCTGCTATTTCATTTTTTAAAGATTTTATTTATTATTTTTAAAGAGAGGGGAAGGTAGAAAGGCAGAGAGGGAGAGAGACATCAATATATGGTTGCCTTTCACCTGCCTCCAGCTATAAACCTGGCTGGAGACCTGACTTGTAACCTGGTTATGTACCCTGGCTGGGGAATTGAACCAGCGACCTTTGGGTTCACAAGCCAATGCCTTATCCACTGTGCCACCAGCCAGGGTTCATTTTTTATGTGCTTATGTTTCACCTCTTCTCTGTAGAATGTTAGCCCATTAAATCACAAGTACGTTTTCTTATACTTTTGTTTTTAACTCCTAAAATAGGGTTTTGCCCAAAGGGTATTTGTTTATATAAGGATATTACCAATGTTCTTTTCCAATATTGTTAGGTTTATTTTTCTGTAAATGTCAGTGAGTATGAACTCCTTTCACATATTAGTTCTTTGGCAGAATTTCTTTATATGTTTTAAAATACACAGTTAAATGATAATAAGCAGTAAAAGATAACCATACAGAAAAGCACATATCAGAAAAGTATACCCTCACTCTGGTGCAATATTTTCTAACACTGAGAAACAAAGAAAGGGAAACAAGCTTAAACGAAAAGCTTTCAAATTATAAGAAAAAAATAACAAATTCTAAAGTGATAGATACTTTGCAGTCATTTTACTGCCAAGCTAACAGTAGTTTTTTCAGAAATGGAAACAAATTCATTGTTCATCTGTTTCACTTCATGCAATATAATATATAACAAAATAAAGAGAGAATTCGAATATTCCAAACCCATGGATAATTATACCTTCTATTGCTAAACTTCTATTTCTCTTTTGCTACCTGTTATATGTTAAGAAATTAGATTACAGAAAATATATTTTCCCTGACCTAGTGAAAGGCTAAAAACAAAGCAGCTAAGTTTCAGGTAAATTAAAGCTGCTGGTTACCATGGGATACACTGAGGAGCTTGCCAGGATACAAAATATTCAGTCCTGGCTTGGTAAACACCAAAAATGGAGTAGAGGACTACATGGGATATTGAATAGGATGAATTCTGCAATAACCTAGGCTCAATATGTAAAGGATTCTTCTGATATAAGGACTATTATATCAATCTTAAAAAAAAAAAAAAAACCATACTATTTGACTACAGGCTGATTGCTGATCTAGACTGAATATGTATTTCTGCTTACCCAAAATAAATATGGCATGATATTCTATGGCAGCTTATCTGATGGCACACCAATTCAGCCTCATATGCACTCAAAGAAATTCAGGAAATGGAGAAATGAGCAGAATGTAAGTGATTCAGAAGACAAGTGTCCATCTGGTCTTTCTTTCAGTTCTACTTCTTGACTGGGCCTTTATTCCTTAGAGAAATGAAAATATGGAGAACCAAGATGGTAAAGGAGTAAGTGGAGCTGCACAATCTCCTCACAACACCAAAATGGAATTAAAAATTATTTGGGAAGAAATCATCCAGAATAACCAAGAGAACACCAACTGGAGAGAAGTCTTACTACCAGGGACAGAACAGAAGAGCCAATTCATTACAACGTAATGAGTAGGAAGTGTGGAGACTCGAGAGGCTGGCAGGGCTCCCACAGGTGGCAGCTGAAGGGACCAAGAAACATCTCAGCAGCCCGGGCTCCACCTGAGAAGGGTGGGATCTAAACCCCCAACTGGGCTTCCCAGAATACAGCAACACAGCTGAGAGTAAAAATGCACGAAAATACAGCAGCACCCACTTACCCTGGGCTCCAGCAGAGAAAGGGCACAGTGGACTAGAGAAGCCTGGGGAAACTTTGGGGCATTGGCTTTAGGAGGAGAGCTGAGGCAGCAGCCTGTGAGTCCAGTGCTGACCCATCCCCCATATAGCCAGCAGACCACTCTTCTCCAAATGGTGGGAGCCTGAGTGGAAGCCACAGCCCCACCCGTAGGAATTATTCCACCCCACCCAGCAGTGCCGAAACCTGACCTCAGATTACAGGTGGATTGCATTAACAACTGAATTCATCTAACCCACCCAGAGGTGCTTAAAACTGACCACTGATCACAGACTGATTTGATTAACAACTAAAGGAAACAGACAGACAGTGGCGCTCTGGTGGTCTCCAACTGGGTGACTAGGCCCAGACTGGGACACAAGTTGACGTCACCAAGCGCAGATCCAGGAAGTAAAAAAAGTGCACCTCTATACCACAGAAGGTCACACCACTAAGACAGTAAGTTAAAGCAGACCAATCTAAGAAGCAGAAACAAACAAGAGCCACCTAAAATGGGGAGACAAAGAAATAAACCCTCAGGAAATGAAAAGGAGGAATCTCCAAGAGTGCAAAATGAAATAGATGCAAGCACACTATCAGACATGGAATTCAAAATAACGATTAGATAGAGAAGCTCAATGAGCTCAGCAAGTTCAAAGATAACTGCTAACAACTCCAGGGGAACTACAAAGAACTCTAGGAAAGCTACAAGGAACTTACTGAGAACTACACCAGCATTAAAAATGATATAGAAACCATAAATAAGAGACAGGAGGAAATGAAGAATACCATTTCTGAATTGAAGAACACAGTAGAAGGAATCAAAAGCAGGCTAGAGAAAGCAGAGGACTGGATCAGCCAGCTGGAAGTCAATGTAGAAAATAATTCCCAGACAGTGTGACAACATAAAAAAAGAGACTGAAAAAGAATGAAGAGGTTTTAAGAGAGCTTCAGGACAACATGACATGTAATAACATCCATATCATAGGGATAACAGAAGGAGAAGAGAAGGAGCAAGGGACAGAAAACCTCTTTGAAAAAGTAATGACAGAAAACTTCCCTACCTTGAGGAGAGAAAAAGTTATGCAAACTTAGGAAACTCAAAGGGTCCCAAGGAAGATGAACTCAAACAGGCCCACTCCAAGACACATCATAATGAAAATGGCAAATTTCAAAGACAAGGAGAGAATCCTAAAAGCAATGAGAGAAACAGCCAATAACATACAAGGGGGCTCCCATAAGGTTATCAGCTGATTTCTCAACAGAAACACAATAAGCCAGGAGGGAATGACAAAAAATATTTCAAGCAATGAAAAACAAAGGCCTGCAACCAAGAATACTCTACCCAGCAAGGCTCTCATTCAAAATGGAAGTTGAAATAAGGAGCTTCCCAGACAAAAGAAGTCTAAAAGAATACATCTCCACCAAACCAGCATTGCAAGAGATGCTAAAGGGTCTGCTTTAAGAAGATTAAGAAACAGAGACAGACAGGAACACAGGTACAAAGGTAAATGGATTAAACGCACCAATCAAAAGATATAGGGCAGCTGAATGGATAAGAACCAACTTTAACTTATGAATGCTTTAAAGTGATCTTGTTATAGATTTTACTAAATATGGTACAATTTTGTATATTACTTGTATCTGCATTACTACAGGTTAAGTTTTCTTAGATTGGAATCATTTTACAATATGGGAAAATCATGTTACTTGCAATAATTCAGAAAAATTGAATGCAGTTAAGGAAGAAGAAAAAAGTAAGAAAATGTGGATATTACATGGAAGACATGCTATCTTTCTTTTTTAAATTTAATTGTTGTTGTATTACATTCATCCCCTTTTTACTCCCCTTTGTCCCCTTCCCTATCCACCCACTCTCCCACAAAGTTAATCCCACTTGTTGTCCATGTCCATGGTACTTCCATACTAGCTTCTTGACTAAACTGCTCCCCTTCTTTGCCTCTTCCTCCCCCCTCTTTCAGTCCCCCTTCCCCCTGCCCACTGAAGGTCTATTCACTGTATTCATGTATCTGGTTCTGTTTTGCTTGTTTGTTTTATTATTGTCCTGTAATGGGTGAGAAGCTTATACAAACCACCTAACCATAAAGCTACAAGAACAAGAGAAGCAACAGCAAAGCCCAGAGCAGGTAGAAGGAAGGAAATACTCAAGATCAGAGCAGAACTAAATAACTTAAGAGACTTCAAACAATTTGAAGAATCAACAAGTCCAGGAGCTGGTTCTTTGAAGAAATAAACAAAATTGACAAGCCTTTATCATCAAGAAAAAGAGAGGACCCAAATAAACAGAATCAGAAACAACAGAGGAGAAATCACAACTGATACTTCAGAAATACAAAAGAAGGTAAGAAATTACTACGTAACAACTATATGGCAAAAATATGACAACCTGGATGAAATGGAAACATTTCTGGAAATGTATAATCTACCAAAACTGAATCCAGAAGAAGCAGAAATCCTAAATAGGCTAATAATAATAAAATTGAAGAAGTAATCAAAAATATCCCAAAGCACAAGAGCCCCGGGCCAGATGGATACCAGGTGAATTCTATAAAACTTTTAGAGTAGAACTAACTCCTATTCTTCCCAACCTATTCCAAAAAATCCAAAAAGAGAGAAGACTCCCAAACTCTTTCTATGAGGCCAATATTATTCTAGTCCCAAAACCAGGTCAAGACACAACTAAGAAAGAAAACTATAGGCCAATATCTCTGATGAACATAGATGCTAAGATTCTCAACAAAATATTGGCCAACCCAATCTAGCAATACATTAGAAAGATCATACACCATGATCAAGTGGGTTTCATCCCAGGGATGCAAGGATAGTACAGCATTCACAAATCAATAAATGTAATATACCACATGAAATGAAAGACAAAAGCCATATAATCATATCAATAGATGCTGAAAAAGCATTTGATAAAATAATAGCAACCATGTATGACAAAACACTCAGCAAAATGGGAATAGAGGGAGCATACCTCAACATCATAAAGGCCATATATAAGAAACCTGAAACAAACATCATACTCAATGGGCAAAAACTAAAAGCTTTCCCCCTAAGATCAGGGGCAAGACAAGGCTGTTCACTTTCTTCACTTCTGTTCAACATCATTTTGGAAGTTCTACCCATAGCTATCAGAGAAGAAAAAGGAATCAAACATATTCAAATTGGAAAGGAGGAAGTCAAACTGTCATTACTTGCAGATGATATAATAGTGCACATACAAAACCTAATCGGCTCCACCAAAAACTTATTTGACCTAATAAGCAAATTTAGCAAAATAGCTAGATATAAAGTCAATATCAAGGAATGAAAAGCATTTTTGTATGCCAATAATGAAACATCAGAAATAGAAGCTAGAAAACAAATCCCATTTACCATAGCAACAAGAAAAATAAAGTACTTAGTAATAAACCTAACCAAGGAGGTAAAAGATCTGTACTCAGAAGACTATGGAACTTGGAAAAAAGAAATTAAGGAAGATACAAATAAATAGAAGCATATACCATGGACATGCTATCTTTCTTATTCACTGTTACAAAATATGTGCTTATTTGTGGGTGTGTAATGTATAGATTTTATTAGCAATTTATGTTTTAAATAGCAACCAACTGGTCATGAGTGTGTTGTGAAATCAGTCGATCTTTAGGTTAGAAAAGATGCTGAGAATGAAAACCAATTTGGGATGAAAGTTGCAAACTACTAACCTATCTGATTCGTGTACATGGACAATATATATTTTCATATTAGCATGTAAATTAGATGAGATTTCTTTCAAATAGATCATGGAAATAAACACTCCCAGTTATGAAGGCCCCCAAACTGTGGATGCTTGGGAAAAGGAATGAATGCTATAGTAAACTTTATTATTGAAATGTGAACATACCTAATCTCTACCTCAATAGACTCTTGGTTCAGGGGTTAGTTTAGGACCACATAGAAAGTCAAATCACAAGTTTAAAAAAACAGCTAGAATACTATTCTACAAAATCATTTAAATCCTAGGGATTTTAATTTTTTACCTCAACTTAGTAGACATAATAATTTCTGCTTTGGGGACTGGCTGAACACTGCAAATGTTATTTCTGAAGGCTTCAACTTGTAAAATACATGTAGAGGAAAAACAGAGGGTATTGAAAGAAGTAAGGCCTGAGCGCAGTCTAAATAAATAAATAAATAACTCTACTATTTAAAATGGAAAACTCCAAAAAGAATAAATTATATTTCCAGTAGCTTAAAATTAAGTTGAGGCCCTGGCTGGTGGCTCAGTGGATTAGGGCTGGCTTGGGAACCCAAAGTCACTGGTTTGATTCCCAGCCAGGGCACATAACCAGGTTGCAAGCTAGGTCTCCAGCTGGGTCCATAGCCAGAGGCAGGTGAAAGGCAACCATACATTGATGTCTTCCTCCCTCTCTGCCTCTCTTCCTGCCCTTCTCTCTGAAAATAATGAATAAAATCTTTTTAAAGAATTAAGTTGAATTGTATTATGGGAATGGGGAGGATCTGACTCAAAAAACAAATTCATTTTTTATTATGGGTTTGGCACTGTTTCTAGGACAACTTTCATAAAAGTGAGTTCTACAGTACACCATTTCTGTGATATATTTCACAAAAATAGCATTTCAGAGTGAAATAAGTATTAAAGAAATCAAATTTGCTTAATTTGGTACAATATATCTAAAATACTATCATTTAACATGTAATAATTACATAAACTACTGGCATATTTTAAATTTTTTGTATTAACTCTTCAAAATCCAGTATGTATTTTAAATATATGTAAAAATATGTATGGGTGTAAATGTATTTCTGCATGTGTTTGGTAATATTGCAATTCATATTACTTAAAAAAGTAATTCTTCAAACAAATGAATTAACAGACATTTTGGAATAATGAAAACTTTGTATTAATATAATTTGAGAAGCCGATATAAGGCAGTAATTAAATAGTGAATTATCTGGATGTGAAAAGAAATTTTTAAAAAGTACACATTGGTGGTTATAGAATAGATGGGGATGTTAAGAAGAACAAAAGAAATAAAGAAATCAAAGTCACATGCATGACTCATGGATATGAACTAAGGGGGGCAAAAAAAGAAAGAAAATATGGATGATTCTTCCAATCAAACTGAAGGTGCCAAATATATACAAAATAATGTAAGGCAATGACAGCAAGTGTGTATATCAGATCACTTGGATATTAGAAATAGAAGCCTATTTCATCTAAAACTGATTTCCAACCATAGAAACAAAACTCATCCTATGTGCAAGACAGGAGTAAAGGAATGGACTGAGCACATCCACATATAAATTAAATCTGTAACAGCTCTCAAAATCAAGTGTTGAAGAGGCCTAGAAATTGTGAGGAATCCTAGAATAATACAAGACAGATAATATAAAATAAGAAACCACAACTTGAAGTCTGTGCAAGCTATCTGCTGAAAAAGATAGGAATATGACCTAGTCACATGCACTTTCAGCAAGATAGAGAGCAAGAGAAACCTAGGTCATCCACCAGGCTGCTTGGTAAAATGAACATGTCTCTTCATTTACCCACACCAGTCCCACTACCTGAGACCAGGAGACTGAATAAGGGGCTTACATTTTAAAGGAGGCTAGACAAGGAACTCCCCAGCCAGAAGACAAAATCCTCTTTTAATCACTCCACAATATTTGCTACATTTTCCTCATAGAAATAGACTGTTCTTAGAAAAATTTGTTTCAAATTAGGAGCTCCAACTGATTATTTATAGAAAAAAAATAATTTATCACATCATCTTGTTTCACTTAGGGCAATAGAAGATACATACAATTAGATTTTTAAAATTGGCATTATATGTGGTTATAGAATGTGTATTGATCATTTATTTGAATACCAAAAAGCTGATTCCACAAATATCTCAACCAGCTTTTGTAGAAAATTCTGCTTTAACCTGAGTATTAAAAACACAGAACTTTATATGGTGATAAATGGTAACTAGACTTATTTTGGTGATCATTTTATAATGTAAATAAATATTCAATCACTATGATGAATAGTGATTCTAATAGAATATTTATGAAACTAATAAATATTTTATGGCAATTATACTACCAGTTTAGATGTATATACAAACAGAACTACACGTCTTTTAAAATAAGTGTAAATGCCTTATGATCAAAGTTAAAATGCTATATATGAATAGAACCTACCAAATCTGCTCATTATGTTTTAATGGAGGTTGAAATAGGCTTATCACATGTAAGAAAGAGAGAAGCAAACCATTAGTTTCACATCTATTTTATATCCTAGAGTTACATACCTCTGAACTCTTCCAGCATCTCCCTCATTATGTCATATGGTATCTGTCAGCCTGTGATAACCTGAATTCTCACAAGGAAGCATCAGTGTCATCCTAAAGTGATCACCAAGAGCATTTTCTTCATTCCACTGGTTCTGTGGGGAGGGCTGGGAGGCTTCTAATGTGGGGAAGAACTTGCCTGGCTCTCTATGTCCTGCACAATCCCAAATTCCACCCCCCACTCCTATAAACCAAGTTTCTTCCTCTGTCCAATGTGATACACTTTCACAGGCACTGGCTCAGTAATCTCACAAGTCCTGTCTCCTTTATTAATCACAGTTTTCTCTATCTCCAGAATGAAAATATTCTTGGATGCCTCTATTCTTTTCAATATACTAACTTCTAAGGCTTTTCTCTACAGTTATCATCATCCTTTTACCATCTCAGCACCTCCTGAAATTGGAAACATCTAAAACAGGTGGTTTTCATTGCTATCAGATATTTTTTATGGGTATTCTACCCTCTAATTTATAGCTTTACTCTATATTACTGTTCTGTTTTGTTTTTCCTTTTTTCCCATCCTGCATCTCAACCCTAGTTAAGGGGACAGCAACACAGACTCAGGGGTCATCAGAGAGTGGCAGTAGGGTGCAGCCAACCCATATGGGAGAACCACAGAAACACCCTCCTGGCCTCTGACAGACCCAAAATCTGGGCTCTGAGAGCCTACTAGGGGCCCCATCCTGCTGAATACAGCAAGATAATCCCAGACAAACTCAAACAAATGGTGCAGGGAAGGGGGAGCACACCCACCATCTTCTCTGAAGTCTGAAAGGCACCAGTCATCGGAGTTCCAGGAATCACATCCCTCTGTTTCCCCCAGAAGTTCTCTTGGAAATAGTTGAGTCTGCAACTAGTATTAAGACTTACAGCAAGCTAGCAAGCAGAGATAGAGGCAGGTCCTGTGGTGACTTAGGACATTTGTGGACACACTCCTGGACCTAGCGCTGATAAAAGCCAGCTATGCAGAGCAGTTTGGTCCACCCTAGGAGCAGACAAACCCAGTGGAACCAGTCACAAACTTTGGATCCCTAGCAGCTTTAAAAAGGCTGCCAAGGGCCACACGTGAAAACACCTAATAACAACTTACACCAGACTCAAACATCTGAGTAGCATCCAAAGGGAGAAACCAACAGGCAAGCATTACACTCAGCTGAGACAAATCCACTTGGTTCTTTTTAAATTATTTTCATAGTTTTTCTTTATAACCTCTTTATTATGTTTTATCTATGTTTTCTTTTTCATATATTTTTAGTGCTTTAATTTTTCTTCCACATTTCCTAGTTTACTTTTATCTTTGATTTTTCCATTGGTCCCTTCTTCTTTCCTTTTATTATTTTTGTTACTTTTCCCATATTTCTCTTTTCTGCTTTCCTCTTTCATTTCATTACTAGTATTCTCTTTCTATTCCTCCACTCATAATCACTTCTCTTTCATCTTCTCATATTCTTCTTCCTTCCCCCTTTCTCTACTATTCCACTTCTCTTCCATCTTTTATTATTCTTCACTCTCTTGTCACTGATATTTCTGATGAGGTTGTGGGGTTGCTGGTTTTGGTGTTGTTTGTGGGTTGTTTTGCTTTTTTTGCCAGTGCCTATACAACAGCATACAACATATGGTTGGGGTTGAGCCTCTTAGCCAGCCAGAGGGAAGTTCCCACCAATGAATGGGCCAACAATAATGAGGACCCAAATACAATAGGAGAGTCCATATAACCCACACAGAGATCATTCCTAGAGCATCTAGGTCAGGAGATCTAGAGGTCTGCACCACTGGGTCCTACAGGACTCCTAAAATAGAAGGCCACTGCACAAGCCAGAGAGTCAAAGCAAATCAATAGAATATATAGAAACTAACACAAAGAGACAACTAAAATGGGAGATAAAAAACAACTCCCAAATGAAAGAAAAGGAGGTATCTCCAGAAAAATAAGTAAAATCAAGGCACGTAATTTATTAGACATAGAGTTCAAAATAATGGTTATAAAAATGCTCAAGGAGCTGAGTGGGACCTACATCAGTATGAAAAAAATACATAGAAATATTGAATAAAAACTAGTTGGAAATGAAGAATGTGGTATCTGAAATGAAGAACACAGTAGAAGGAATTAAAAGCAGGCTACATGAAGTAGAGGATCAAATCGATGAGTTAAAAGATAAGGTAGACAAAACACACCCAGTCAGAGGAACAAAATGAAGAAAAGACTGAAAAAGAACAAAGATAGATTAAGAGCTTCAGTACAACATAAAATGTAACAGTATTTGCATCAAAGTGATACTAGAAGGAGAAGAAAAGGATCAAAGGGATAGAAGAACCTGTTTGAAAAAATAATGACAGGAAATTTTGTAACTTGGTGAGGAAAAAGTCATGCAGATCCAGGAAGTACAGAGGGTCCAAATCAAGAAGAACCCAAAGAGGCCTATTTCTTTAAATCAAAATGGTTAAATTTAATGACAATCTTAAAAGCTGCAAGAGAGAAACAGCTAGTAACATTCAAGGGAGCTCCAATAAGGCTATCAGCTACTTTTTCAACAGAAACACAACAAGCCAGAAGGGATTGTCATGAAATATTCCAAGTAATGAAAAGCAAGGACCTGTGACCAAGACTACTCTATCCAGCAAGGTTCTCATTTAAAATGGAAGGTGAAGGTGAAATAAAGAGCTTCCCAGGCAAAAAGTGTCTACAAGAATACATCTCTACCAAGTCAGCACTACAGAAGTGCTAAAGGGACTGCTTTAAGGAGAGAGAGAGAGAGAGAGAGAGAGAGAGAGAGAGAGAGAGAGAGAGAGAGAGAGAGAGAGAGAGAGAGACATGTATAAAGGGGAAAAAATAGCAATGAATAAGTATGTATCAATAATAACCTTAAAGGAAATGAATTAAATGCTTCAATCAAAAGACATAGAGTAGCTGGATGGATAAGAAAATACGACCTGTATATATGCTGTCTATAGGAGACTTACTTCAAAACCAAAGATCTATGCATGCTGAAAGGGATGAAAAAAATATTCCATGCAAATGGACAGGAAAATAACCTGGGGGAGCAATAGTTATATCAGACAAAAGAGACTCTGAAACAAAAGTCATAAAAAGAAACAAAGAAGGTCACTACATAATACTTAAAGGAATTGCCCAACAAAAGGATATAACTCTTACAAACATATATTCACCCAAAAAACATATTGGAGGACTTTAGGAGTGAGATAAACTGCAATAAACTGATTGTGGGGATTTTAACACCCCACTGTCAAAAGTGAATAAACTTTTCAATTAAAAAAAAATCAACAAAAATATTGCAGAATTAAATGACACTAAATCAAATGGACTTAATTGATATTTAGAGAACATTTTACCACAAAGATGCAACATATACATTTTCTCATACACACAGATCATTATTAAAGATAAGACCACCTGGTAGAACACAAAAAGTGCCTTAAAAACTTCAAGGATATTGAAATTGTGACATCTTCCTCTGTCAAAATGGCTTGAAACTAGGACCCAACCTCTTGAATAACTCGAAAGATTCAGAAAAAAGTGCACCTCTATACCACAGAAGGACACAGCACTAAGACACTAAGTCAAAGCAGACAAATCCAAGAAGCAGAAACAAACAAGAGCCACCTACAATGGGGAGACAAAGAAATAAGCCCTCAGCAAAAGGAAAGCAGGAATCCCCAGAAAGAGTGCAAAATGAGGCAAGCACACTATTAGACATGGAATTCAAAATAATGGTTAGATAGAGAAGCTCAATGAGCTCAGCAAGTTCAAAGAAAACCACAAACAACTCCAGGGGAACTACAAAAAACTCCAGGAAAGCTATAAGAAACTTACTGAGAACTACACCAGCATTAAAAAGGACATAAAAACCATCCATAAGAGCCAGGAGGAAATGAGGAATATTATTTCTGAATTGAAGAACACAGTGGAAGGAACCAAAAGCAGGCTTAAGAAAGCAGAGGATGGGATCAGCCAGCTGGAGGATACAGAAAAAAATTCCCAGGCAGTGCAACAAAATGAAAAAAGACTGAAAAAATTGAAGAGCTTTTAAGAGAGCTGCAGGACAACATAAAACATAATAACATCCATATCATAGGGATAACAGAAGGAGAAGAAGAGAAACAGGCATAGAAAATTTGTTTGAAAAAGTAATGACAAAAAATTTCCCTACCTTGAGGAGAGAAAAAGTTATGCAAACTCAGGAAACACAGAGGGTCCCAAGGAAGATGAACTCAAAAAGGTCCACTCCAAGACACATCATAATGAAAATGGCAAATTTCAAAGACAAGGAGAGAATCCTCAAAGCAGCAAGAGAGAAACAGCTAATAACATACAAGGGGGCTCCCATAAGGTTATCAGCTGATGTTTCAACAGAAGCACAACAAGCCAGAGGGAATGGCAAAAAGTATTTCAAGCAATGAAAAACAAAGGCCTGCAACCAAGAATACTCTACCCAGCAAGGGTTTCATTCAAAATGGAAGGTGAAATAAGACGTTTCCCAGACAAAGGCAGGCTAAAAGAATACAGCTCCACCAAACCAGCATTGCAAGAGATGCTAAAGGGTCTGCTTTAAGAAGATGAAGAAACAGAGAGACAGACAGGAACACAGGCACAAAGGGAAAACTAGATAATGAATAAGTACCTATCAATAATAACCTTAAAGGTAACTGGATTAAATGAAAAGACATAGGGTAGCTGAATGGATAAGAACCAACTTTAATGAATGCTTTAAAATTATCTTGTTATAAATAATTACTAAATAAGGTATAAATTGGTATATTACTTGTATCTGCATTACTGCAAGTTAAGTTTTCTTAAATTAGAATTATTTCACAATATGGGAAAATCAAGTTACTTGCAATAACTCAGAAAAATTGAATGCAGTTAAGAAAGAAGAAAAAAGTATGAAAATGTGGATGTATATTACATAGAAGATATGCTATCTTTCCTGTTCCCTGTTACAAAATGTGTGCTTATTTGTGGGTGTGTAATGTATAGATTTTGTTAGCAATTTATGTTTTAAATAGCAATCAACTGGTCATGGGTGTGCTGAGAAATCAGTCAATCTTTAGGTTAGAAAAGATGCTGAGAATGAAGACCAATTTGAAATGGAAGATGCAAACTAGTAACCTATATGATTTGTGTACATAGGCAATATATATTCTCATATTAGTGTGTAAATTAGATGAGATTCCTTTCAAATAGATCATGGAAATATACATTTCCAGCTATGAAGGCCCCCAAACTGGGGATTCTTGGGAAAAGGAATGAATGCTATAGTAAACTTTATTATTGAAATGTGAACATACCTAATCTCTACCTCAATAGACTCTTAAATGGTTCAGGGGTTAGTTTAGGACCACATAGAAAGTCAATCACAAGTTTAAAAAAATAGCTAGAATACTATTCTACAAAATTATTTAAATTCTAGGGCTTTTAATTTTTTACCTCAACTTAGTAGACATAATAACTTCTGCTTTGGGGAATGGCTGAGCACTGCAATGCTATTGTTTCTGAAGGTTTCAACTTGTAAAACACATGTAGAGGAAAAACAGAGGGCATTGAAAGAAGTAAGACCTGTGCACACACACCCCCACCCCCCACAAAAAAAGTCAATCTACTATTTAAGATGGAAAACTGCAAAAAGAACAAGTTGTAGTTCAAATAGCTTAAAATCAACTTGAGTTGTATTATGGGAATGGGGAGGATCTGACTCAAAGAACAAATTCATTTTTCACTATGGGTTTGGCACTGTCTCTGGGACAACTTTCACAAAAGTAAGTTCCGTAATACACCATTTCTGTGATATGTTTCACAAAAAATAGCATTCCAGAGTAAAATACGTATTTAAGGAGATAAATTTGCTTAATTTGCTACAATATATCTAAAATACTATCATTTAACATGTAATAATTACATAAGCTATTGGCATATTTAAATTTTTTTGCATTAATTCTTCAAAACCCAGTATGTACTTTAAATATGTGTAAAAATATGTGTAGAGCCCTGGCTGGTGGCTCAGTGGACAAGGCACCGGCCTGCGAATCCAAAGGTCGCAGGTTCGATTCCCAGGCAGGGCAACATAACTAGGTTGCAAGCCAGGTCTCCAGCCAGGTCTGTGGCTGGAGGCAGGTGAAAAGCAACCATACGTTGATGTCTCTCTCCCTCTCTGCCTCTCTCTCTTCCCCTCTTTCTAAAAATAATAAAATAAAATCTTTAAAAAAATAAAAATAAAATAAAAATATGTGTAAATGTATTTTTGCATGTGTTTGGTAATATTGCAATTCACATTACTTAGAAGAATAATTCTTTAAACAAATGAATTAACATAGACATTTTGAAATAATGAAAAGAAAATTTTGTATTAATATAGTTCAGAGGCTGACAGAAGGTGAATTGTCTGGATGTGAAAGGGGAAAAATGTACACAGTGGTGGTTACAGAATAGACAGGGGGATATTAAGAGGAATTAAGGAAATAGAGAAGCCAAAGAACTTATATGCATGATTCATGGATATGAAGTAAATGGGGCATTGCTGGAGGAAATGGGTGTACTGGGTGAAGGGGGACAAAGTGAGGAAAATTGGGATAATTGTAATAGTGAAATAAATAAAATATATTTAAGGAAGATAAAAATATCCAAACACATGGAGACTGAATAAGATGTTAATAAATAATGAATGGGATAACAATGAGATCAAGGAAGAAATCAAAAAGTACCTAGAAACAAATGAAAATGAACACACCACAACCCAAAACCCATGGGATACAGTGATGATAATCCTGAGAGGGAAGTTCATAGCAATACAGGCCTACCAAAACAAGATAGAAAAATCTCATACAACCTAACTACATCTAGGTTGTAGAGGAACAAAAACAAATAAATCCCAGAACAAGCAGAAGGAAGGAAATAATCAAGACCAGAGCATAATTAAATGATATAGAGTGAAAAAAAATTGCAAAGAATCAATAAATCCAGAAGCTTGTTCTTTGAAAAGATAACCAACCATTAACCAGGCTCATCAATAAAGAAAAGAGGACCCAAATAAATAAAATCAGAATTAAAGAGAAGTAAAAACTGATACCACAGAAATAAAAGGACTTTAAGAAATTACCATGAACTATATAACAACCTGAGTGGAATAAGTAATATTCTAGAAACATACAATCTTTTAAAATTGAATCAGGATGAAGCAGAAAACCTGAATAGACCAATAACAACTAGTGAAAATGAAGCAGCAATCAAAAAACTACCAACACACAAAGCCCTGGACCAGATGGCTTCAAAGGTGAATTTTAGTAAACATTCAAAGAACTAACATCTATCCTTCTTAAACTATTCCAAAACATTCAAGCAGAATGAAGACTTCCAGACTCTTTATGAGGTCGGTATTATCCTAATCCCAAAGTCAGGTAAAGGTAAAACAAAGAAAGAAAAGTACAGGCCAATATCTCTGATGAGCTAAAATCCTCAACAAAATATTGGCAAACTGGATCCAACAATACATTAAAAATATTATATGCCAGCCTATGAACCCCAAGGTTTCTGGTTCAATTCCCTAGCCAGGGCACACATAGTCAAGTTTCAAGTCAGGTCTCCAGCCAGGTCTGTAGCTGGAATCAGGTGAAAGGCAACCATACACTAATGTGTCTTTCCCTCTCTGACTCTCTCCTTACCCCTCTCTGTAAAAATAATAAATAAAAATGTAAAATATATATTATATACCATGATCAAGTGGAATTTATTCCAAGGATGCAAGGATGGTACAATATTCACAAATCGGTTCATTGTGATACATCACATATACAAAATGAAAGACAAAAATCACATGATCATATCAATAGGTGCAGAAAAAGCATTTGATAAAACCCAGCACCCACTTACGATAAAACACTCAGGAATGGGAGCAAACATAGTAAATGGCCTCCACATAGTAAAGGCCATTTACAAAATAGCTAATGCCAACATCATACTCAACAGGCAAAACCCAAAGCTTTTCTCCTAAGATCAGAAACAAGAGAAGGGTATGGCTTTCACCTCAGTACTGCAAGTCTTAGCCACACATCAGACAAGAATCAAAAAATAAAAAGGCATCCAAATAGTAAAGGAGGAAGTAAAACTGTCACTATTTGCAGATGATATTATAGGGTACATAGAAAACCCTATAGTCTCCCCCCAAAAAACTACTCAGTCTACTAAGTGAATTTGGCAAAGTAGCAGAGTACAAAATCAGTATTTAGAAATTGAGGCAATTTTTGTACACCAACAATGAAATATCTGAAAAAGAAAAAAATTGTCCATTTACCTAGCAATGAAAAATAAATAAATAAATTACATAGGAATACATTTAACCAAGGAGGTTAAAGACCTATACTTGGAAAATATAGAACACTGAAGAAATAAACTGAGAAAGATACAAATAAATGGAAGCATAAATCCTGTTCATAGAGTGGAAGAATTAACATCATTTAAATGTCCATACTACCCAAGGCAATCTATAGAATCAATGCAATTCCTATTAAAATACCAATGACATATTTCACAAATTTAGAATACTTCAAAAATTCATATGGAACCAAAAAGACAGCTAAATAGCCACAGCAATTCTTAGAAAGAAGAACAAAGTCGGGGATGATTAGGCAGATCACAATACTTAGTATCAAACTATACTACAAGGCCACTATAATCAAAACAGTTCTTGTACTGGTGTAAGAACAGACACATCGGTCAATGGAACAAGATAGAGAACCCAGAAATAAACCTATGTCTCTATGGTCAATTAATATTTGACCAAGGGGTTATGAACATATGGAGAAAAAAAATAGTCTATCAATAAATGATGTTGGGAGATCTGGACAGGTATATGCAAAACAATGAAACTTGACCATCAGCTTAGATCATACACTAGAATAAACTCAAAATGGTTAAAAAGACTTAAACAGGTCATGATACCATAAAAGTCCTAGCACAAAACAGGCAATAAAATTTCAGCTATCCCACAAGACACTATTTTTGACAGGATATCTTCTAGAGCAAGGAAAATACAGACAAGAATAAACAAATGGGATTACATTAAATTAAAATGCTTCTGCACAGCTAAGGAAACAATCATCAAAATGAAAAGGGATCCAACTGCATGAAAGAACATATTTGACAATGATTTAATCTCCAAAATATGTAAAGAACTCACATGACTCAACACCAGGAAAATAAACAATCTAATTTTTTTTTCAGAGCAAACAATCTAATTAAAAATGGGCAAAGGGTCTGAATAGCCATTTCTCAAAAAAAGGACATACAGATAGCCCATAGACCTATGAAAAAAAAATGTTCAACATCACTAGCCATCAGAGAGATGCAAGTTAAACCACAATGAGATACCACCCATCAGAATGGCCATCATTAACAAATAAAGAAACTACTACTGGTGAGGACATGGAAGAAAGGGAATTCTAGTGCACTGTTGGTAGGAATGCAGGCTGGTGCAGCTACTAAGGAAAACAGTATGAAATTTCTTCAAAAAAACTAAAAATAGAACTGCCTTTTGACCCAGTAATTCCACTGCTGGGAATAAACCCTAAGAATCCCAAAACACCAATTCAGAAGAACCTACACACCCTTACTTTCATGGAAGTGCTATTTATAATAGCCAAGTGTTGTAAACAGTCTAAGTGGCCATCAGTAAATAAGTGGATCAAAAAAACTGGTACGCTTATAGAATGGAATACTATGCAACCCAAAGAAAGAGAAAGAATTTCTACCTTTGAGACAGCATGGATAGAACTAGAGACTATTATACTAAGTGAAATAGGCCAGTTGATGAAAGACAAATGCCATATGATCTCATTTATAGGAGGAATTTAATTTAAAAAATAATGAACAAAACAGAAGCAGAGACATGGAAACATGGAATAGACTTATAGTGGCTAGAGGGGAGGTGGGAGATGGGAATGGTGGAAAGCAGGGGAAGGGATTTGTCAGAGAACATGAATGAATGACCCATGGACATGGATAAGGTTGTGGGGGTGGTCTGTGGGAGCAAGGTTGGGGAGAGCTGGATGGAGGAGGGCAAAGGGGGAAAACTGGGACAACTGTAATAGAATAAACAAGAATTTTTTAAAATAAATTGTATAAAGTCTTGGATAACACAACAAAGAATCCTGGTAAATTCTATACATTTTAATATCATATGGAGTAGTCTCAGTAATTAAGAATCCAGACAAAATAAACCACCTTCCAGTTTGTATTTCTAATGCCACAGTGACATTGATTCTATGGCATAAACTTTATGCTTCAAAAGAATTGATAAAGAAGCCAAAATATTTTAATAAAAAACATAAAAATTCTAATAAATTAGAATGGTTCTCTTCCCCTATTTCTTAATATTGTCATAAAATGTATTAAAATATTAAATAAATCCTTATCCTCATATATCACAAAATAGTCTATAAGATACTTTGCTATTTTTCATATAATTTTTTGTAGAAATGGGCTTTTAGTAGCTGTTTTTTTTTTAATGAACATCTTTATGAAATCAGAGTTTGGCATGGTTGTTTATGCTTTTAAAGTTAAACTTTTCTCACCAAATCATAAAGTGTATTATTAATTTATGAAATGAATTTCACATTTTGCTTTTAAATTTGATTGTCATTACATGGCTCCACAGATTAACTGAATACAACTATTTTCCTAATTCCATATTCCAACATTAAGACTATCCTATGATCCCTTGAATCTGTACCCACACAAGCACACACACCCCCCTCTCTATAAGAGAAAAGTGGTATGCAGGCGATTGAAACTTTTTTTCCTATAATGAAAACTTTCAAGATTTACTCTCTTGGCAACTTTAAATTAGGCACTACAATATTATTGACTTTAGTCACCATGTTGTACATTACATCCCCATGACTTATTTTATAACTGGAAGTTTATGTTTCTTGACCCTTGTCATTCATTTTACCCTACCTGCAACCCCCTTCCTTCTGGCAATCACCATACTGTTCTCTGTATCTATGACCTTTATTTTGTTTGTTCATTTGTTTTGTGTTCAGATTCCACATATACATGAAATCATACAGTATTTGTCTTTGTCTGGCTTACAGACTTTTAAATGGAGAACCCTAAAGAGTCCAGGTGACAACACAAATTCATTAAACCTAACCATATCCAGATTCCACCATCAACTTCAGCTACAATCCTGATTCTGTATTTTCATTTATTACCCATACTCCCTTTTTAGGACTCATGATCAGAGCTGTGTTGTAAATACTGCACTGACTTGTGAGCCTCAACACTATCTGTAGGCTTTAAAGCCACTGTGGAATTTTCCTGCCTATTTTCTTGACTTTTCAACATTATTTTATTCTTGTTATTATTCTAGGCAAATCTGGATTGACTTAATTGTTTTACCAGTACTTTGAAAAAAGCATTATAATAAATATGGATTTTTATCTATATTTGATAAAATTCTACAAATAGATTGCAGATAATAAAGTTTATATTTTCCACATTCATCCTAATATCCATTGTATCTCATAAATTCTTTCTTGCTGCTTGTGTAAGCTTATTACACTTATTTTTCTAGTTATATATAGACTTATGTTCTGCATTCACATGGTTATTTTGAGATGACACATTTTTATACTTTTTATCATTGCTTTTATAAAACATTTTAATCAATTTTTTATAAATTGGGATTAAAAGGCAAAACAACTGTAAAAATAAAATGTGAACTTGGTATAAACAATAAATAAATGATGTGCAAAACTTTAGCCAAAATAAACTATTTCCTGATAGCTAACTTCAAACCAAGATGAACTGATGAATTTAGGACATGTAGCATACATAAGATTGTAACAACTATTGAAATTTATGAAAATCAAATAATCTATTTCAAAGCTTTGAAATATATACAAACAGAAATACTTCTTTCCTTTTTTCTTTGTGAATATCAAATCAGTTGACAGATCAATGGCTATCAACCAAGTTTCAAGAACCACATGTTAAACAAGTTTGTTCCATACATTAATACATCTGTTACTGAAAATGAGCTCCATGGTCAAATATCTTTGGAAAATTCTGGGCTAAACAGAACCTATCAGATTTCTTTCCTGAGACTGTCCAAGAGCCAAGACTTAGCATGTGATAATGCCTGAACATATTTCACAGAGCCTTTTGTCCCTTCTCCTGGAAGTTTCCTTTGGAACATGGTTTGGAAACACATTTCTTGTTTTGTTCCTTCAATTCCAGCTGAAGTTCATTGATTAGTGGGTTTAATGAGTCTAGGCTGGCCTCATTTAACAACTTAGATTTATGCCCCCACAAAACAGTTTTTGTTTAAGCATGTCAACTTTTTTCTGGAGTCCTCAGTTGAAAATGTTAACAATCACTACTTGTTAAGAGTTATAGTTATATTTATCCTATGTACTAATGCCCATACTTTCCTTGTATTACTAGGATTTCATATAGTCTTTTTAAAAATCTTCCATTAAAGATTATAGTTTAATTTTCTAGGCTCTCAGATAAGTCCCAAATTAGGAATTTTCTTTCCTTCTCTTACTCTGCTTTATTCCATTTATTTACTTACAAAATTCTTCATCCTGGCACTGTATTTCTTTATCTTCAAATTTTTTTCTTCCTGTCTCTTATTTGATTATTTCTTCCACCTTGTCTTAAAATAGTCAACACTTTATCAGCTAATCATAACACAAAAGAAAAAAAAAAACCACTACCTTGAAAGCAAAATAGATTTCTTTGTTACAATTAATTCCAGTTCTGAGAAGATAATGTGACATGCTGGAAAAGTAAAATCATTTGATGATTCTGGGTTTAAATCCTGTAAATTATCAGCACATGAATTTTATATGAGTTTCATATCCTTACTGTACCTCAATTTTCTAATCTGTGAAACAGATACAATTACACCTAAATGTAGCTTTGTGGTATAGAATATTCTAGTCACTCTCATCCCATTTCCTTGGGGCAATAGGTTTGCGGAACTCAGACAAACTACTTTGATCTCATTTACATCAGCCACCAAGTAAAATGGTTAAATCAGACAATGTGAAAGTCTTGCATTTCTAGCAATTTGTGCTTGCGGGCTTAAGGAATCTTCCTTTCACCTCCTCCTACAGGAGCACAGCCATTGGCCATTGCACATAATTGGAACTGCAGAAAAGTAAATACAGCATGCACTTCGGAGGGCACTGCAGCAACTTCCTGGGTGCCCTTGCTTGGTATCTCATAATGAATTAATTACAGCCTTCCATGGGCTTCTCTAAAATCTCTTCTTATAAATAGTCACAGAAAAGTGTTTCCTCGTTTTTCTCTTTAATTCTCTTAGATCACATATGCTTCCCTGAAACCCAGGGATTCCAACAAGTCTTATTAAGAATTCACATATTCTCCTCACAATGAATTTTGGTCACTATTTTCCATGAATACAGATCACAGATATTCTAGGCACCAGTCTTATAAGTCATGGTTCCAACTAAGAGAATTGCATACCACTTGAACAGTCCTCTTTAGCAGAATGGCAGTCTCTCCTGTTGTTTCTTTACTATAGTATTAAGAAAGTAAGTTATGTATAAATTATTGAAATAGAACTGCCTTCATTAGTGTTGTTGATATGGTTTCTTTTGACTCTCTTCCAATGAAATGAATAAATATAAATCTAAGAGTTTTTATAGTTACTATACTTTAAAACCATTGTCTAAACTCCTAAGTCTTTAACATAAAGTATAAGTGCAATGTTCTCTAATATCCCATATGATAGCTATTGGCTGTTCAAAATTGCCTTGAAAATTACATGGAAAATTAAACCAATCCAACTAGCGAATATATATTAATGTAACATTATATGTTTGACAAACTCACTCAAGCTCAAAATAACTACCATTAAATCAATAAATTCAAGCTATTTACATAACTGTCCCAATCTTTTAAAAGTCTGCTTCGCCACTCCCTATTTACTCTTTTCCTTTCCCACATATCAGTTAACAGGCTCGTAATTAACTTGCAGGCAATGTTTCTGAAAAGAGTTAGAAACTACTGATTATTAATGATGGCTAACATTTCACATCCCTTCCATGTTTATACAGATTTGCACTTGTAACATCTAATGTTATTAAGGATCCTTTGACAATCATTTATATTTTACAATCAAAGGAGGTAATATTCAGAGGGACTGGATGATTTGCCCAAGATCTTCCAGCTAATGAAAGGTAGAACTGAGATAAAAGCCCAAGTCATCTGATTCCAATATCTATGTTGAGACAGTGTCATCAATTTATTACATCATAGCCATAAAAATTAATGTTCAGTGTTGAGTTTTGTAAGTTCATTATAAATTGTGGATATTAACCATTTATCACATGTATTAGCAAATATGTTCTCCTATTCTGTGGATTGTCTTTTCATTTTGGTATTTTCCTTTGATGTGCAAAGTTTTTAGTTTGATGTAGTCCCATTTGTTTATTTCTTCTTTTGTTTCCCTTGCCTGGGCATATTATCCAATAATACATTTCTATGAGCAATGTCTGATATTTTGCTAAGTTTTCCTCTATGATTTTATGGTTTTGGGTATGATGCTTAAGTCTTTAATCCATTTTAAATTTATTCTTGTGTGTGATATAAGAAGGTGGTGTAGTTTCATTCTTCTGCATGTACCTGTCCAATTTTCCCAACACCACTTATTGAATGAATTATCTTTAGCCCATTATATGTGTTTGCTTTCTCTGTCAATTATTAATGGACTCTAAAGGTGTGTTTATTTCTGGGCACTCTCTTCTGTTTCATTGATCCATATGTCTATTTTTATGCTATGGGCAAAGAACCTGAACAGACACTTCTCCAAGGAGGACATACAGAGGCTCAACAGACATGTGAAAATATGCTCAACACCACTATTCATCAGAGTAATGAAAATTAAAATAACAACAAGATATCATCTCAACTGTCAAAATAGCTATCATCAATGAATCAACAAACAGCAAGTGCTGGCTAGAATGTCGAGAAAGGGGAACACTTGCACTGCTGTGGGAATGCAGACTGGTGCAGCCACTATGGAAAACAGTATGGTGATACCTCAAAAAATTAAAAATGGATCTGCCTTTTGACCCAGTAATCCCACTTCTGGGAATATATATGAAGGAACCCCAAATACTAATTTCAAAGAACATAAGCAGCCTTATGCTTATTGCAGCATTATCTACAATTGCCCAAATATGGAAGCAGCCCTAGTGTCCACCAGTTGGTGAGTGGATGAAACAACTATGGGCCATTTACACAATGAAACAGTGCTTGGCTATTAAAAAAAGAAGATGATTATTTCATCCTTTGCAGCAGTATAGATGGACCCAGAAAACATTATGTTACATGAAATAGGCCAGTCATAGAAAGACAAATACCATATGATTTTACTCATATGAGGAATCTAATGAACAAACTGAACTAACAAGCAAAATAGAGACAAACTCATAGATGGAGAGCAGGATAACTACTAAGGGAGAAGGGTAGGGATAGAGCAAAAGGGAAAAAGGACTCATGGACATGGACCAGTGTGGTATATGGATTGTGGGAGGCAGGGAGTATAAGGGGACAAAATAGTCATGGAAAAAACACAGTAAAGTTTTTTTTTTAAAAAGGATCGTTAGTACCTTCCCATTAAAAAAACCTTTTAAAATATTATCAAATTACTTCAGGTCTCCCTCTGTGGTTCAATACTGTGTCTTTTTCAATCTTTGATTGTTTAGGAATTGTTATGTTTCCAAATAGAGAAACTTTGTGATGATAGTTTTTGAAAAAAAACACCAACCCCAAACTGCCTATTATTTCTTTATGTGACATACAATCTTGTGTAAAGCAGCCACCCTAAGAATTGGGTCTCACATCTAATTACAATCAGGTAACATTTTAGAGAGGGAAGGTAATGGACATCAGCTAGCAAACCTGTAAGATCTACAGAAATAATAGTTGGGGTCTGTCTTATTTTATGAGTTTGTGGATGGTGGGCAAGGGTGCAGAGTACAGGGTGTGTGTGATGAATTGGCAAATTTTAGTAACATAAACAACATACCACAAAAGTGTTAATACTTTGAAATAAATTTTTTCTTATAGTCATTATTTTTAAAATTGTTCCAAAAAGTCTTCATTTGCTGCAATAATAGACTTGTTAAGACTTTGGAATTTTGAGCACGCTTAAATTAACTTTTCCTTATCCATAGACATCATGTTTTCAATATTTGCTTTAGCAGCCTCTTTATTGAAATGAGGTTATTTATTAACTTCTCTCTCACAAATGCTGCATACATAATAGTCTAAAGGATTTGCATGTAGTGAACTCAGCGGCCAGATTTCCTCTCACCAGAATTCAGGAACATTGATATTGAGAAATTCTCACACATTTTTGGTGTTATGTGCTGGTGCACCATCTTGTTCGAAGATAAAATGACATCCATTTGTGACTTGCTTCATCCACAGTACAACTACTTCTCTCAAAACATCAAGGTAAACATCCTGGATTTTCACTGATGAACTCATGGATTCTATGTACAATACCTGGACTTGTGCGATCCTTGTGTATTTTGTGCATTTTCCTAGTTGGTGTGGGGACGTCAGGATCAGCATCATACACCTTCACATTGTCAACTGTATGTAAAGGGATTTATTGAAGTCCGCAATTTCCTTAGTAGTTCGCCCTGCACCAAATCCAGAAATTATGATTGCTCTAATGTGGCATTCCTTTGACATTACGGTTGCTCTCAGAATTTAATACTTTATATCTGAAACAATGATGTTTAATCAGAATCTTAGAAGCACAGTTTTTAAAAAATATCAAGAAGCATGTGAAATAAGGAGATGCAAAGTTATTGCCAATTGATCTTGCACACCCTGTATTGTTCAAAGGTTGGGGGAAGGCAAAAGACCACCATGATGTATCAAATAGAATGCTCGGTATAAAGGCCCCTATGTCGTTATTTGCCTGGAGTCTAGCACTATGAATTGAATTAATTTTACAGAACATTAACACTACTAGCTGACCATGGGAAACCTTGAGGCTTCTTGCCCTCTAACCTCCACACCACCAAATGGACTAATTCAATATCCTTAGCTCACTTTTTGACCCCTTTCTATGCAAAGCAAAAGTCCTCACATAGCCAAAGGCACTGGGTAGTAGGGAAAAATCTTTGTAATAGTCAATGTCTCTTTGATAAAAGGAAGTTCCCAGGGCACTCAACTTTTCTACCCTTTATTTTAAAAAAGAGAAGAGCCCAGGTCTTTGCATATGCTCTTCAACAAGCATCACAATTTCAGCTACATTTAAGGTTTGGAATATTGCACATATTCAATGTTTTTCTCATTTCTTAAAAAAATAACTGTGATAAATAATAAAATTTTCAGCATGAAATTTGCTATTGGGGCTTTCATCTTTCTTTATGATTTGTTATCAGGTCCTGCTATCATTCAAGGCATAAATAAAAATGTAACTTTCATCTGCATTTCAAACTGAGGTGAAAGTACAAAAATTAACCAGTTTCATATTTTTCCTGGCTATCAGTCACTCTCTGTGTGCTCCAGAAACAGCAAGGCATAGTCCCTGCTGCCTTGCCTCTAAAATGATTTCTTGGGAAGGCCATAAGAGAAGAATAACTTATTATTAGCACAGCTACAGCACATATAATTTTCAGCTCAACCTACAAATTAAGCATTGAAGTGGAGTACCCATGCAGCTTGAAAAAAAAAATGGACAAAAAGAGTTTTCTAACTGTGCCAACTATAATCAAACAAGTAAAATAAAATACACCTACCCACCCTGACATAAAGAAAACCACCTCAAATCCACTAAAATCCAGAGGGTTAAATTATTGAATATTGAATAATATTTCAATACAAATATAGTCAATAAATATCTATTTTATTTGTCATAGCTCATCCAAGGGGGAAATAGACAAAAGTAAAAATACTTTTAAGAAATTATGGCCCTGGCTGGTAGCACAGTGGATAAGGCACTGGCCTGTGATCCCAGATGTCTGTGGTTCAATCCCCAGCCAGGGCAACATAACCAGGTTGCAAGCCAGGTCTCCAGCTAGGTCTGTAGCTGGAGGCAGGTGAAAGGCAACCACACATTGATGTCTCTCTCCCTCTCTGCCTCTCTCCCTTCCCCTCTCTCTAAAAATAATAAATAAAATCTTTAAAAAAAAAAAAAAAAGAAATTAACTAAAACCCAACCTATTTCCATGTAAGAAAGCATCTCTTGCCTGCTTTGGGCATTGCTGCTACACTGTGTATATGTACTTCTGTGTTGAGTGGGCTATGTTGTTGGATGTGGGTGGGGTTGTGTGTTAGATTTTCTTCTTTGAAATTTAATTTTAGAGAAAAGCAACCAAACCCTGCTGGGTAGCCAAATGAATCAACCTGTCTAAGCTATTTTTTACAAGAATTATATCTCCATTCCAGCATCTTGAAACTATTGTAAAAGCACACACCAAAAAAATTAAATTAATCCCCAGTGGACTGTAAAGGTTGCTGTTAATAATGCTCATCTGAACTGAAGGCTTTAAATGTTTTACGTCTGTCAAAGAAAGGAGACAGACTTTGAGCAGGGGAAGCAAGGACAGGCTCAAAACAAGAGTGTACTTTCAGCTTCAGCAGATACAAATTGCAGATGGGCAATAGATTGTTAACAAAATAAATTATGTCTTGCCCTCCTGTAATTTTTCACAATCTGTGTGGCAAAGATTTCACTTCTGACACCAGCAACATAGTCTTAGCATCTGTAGCCATTTACTGTGACCTAGTGGGTAAAGCAGCCTTCTCTAAAAAACCAAACATCACATTCTGCATAATGCAAAATGCCTTCTGCTTTCCCAAGTGTACAATGGAATTAGAAAAACGGAATTGGTCCAAATGCCGCATTTATTTAACAAGGTGGTTTACAGAGAGCATGCATTTATGAAGTCTCTTATTTTCAAACTTCTGCCTTGATTTATACCAAAACAAATTCTAAACTGCTCCTCCAGGAAAAACATTTTGCAAATGATAGTCCTCCCTGAACCTCCCCTAGCATGCACAAACACATCCACACATCTTTATCCTTCTCTCTGCCCTCCTCCTTTCCCCCACAAATGAAACATTCAAATCAATTTTTTTTTTTTTTTCATTCAAGGTAGCTGCAGGGAGAGAAAGGCAACTTGCTGAGAAAACAATAGTCAATGTACAGACAGGTGATAACAGCCTGATATCACATAGAGCCACGGCCTATTTTTAAATAAATAAATAAATAAATAAATAAATAAATAAACTATCTGACTTGAACCCTGTCTATTTATGAGTCAAACATACTAAGTAATATTCCACTTTGGAGCTTGAGAGGGAGCCATAAATATCATGCTTGGAAGACAGTGTCTCTTGTCTAACTTAAAAATATAGTCTTTAAGAATATGTCTTCTGAAAGACATTATTTGGAGATACAACACAAATCTCTACAGAACAGGGCAAAAAAAAAATCAAATATAAATAACACAACAAAAGGGTCTGAAGTGAAGGTCACTTACTTTCATGTGACTGAAAGGTAACCTAACATCACCAAATTGTACAGTTAGATGACCCTTTATGGAGCATTTGGTGGACCCCTCTTGTTTGTTAATAATGAGGAAAGTCAAGGTCAGAGTTAAGTTTCTTTGGGGTTGGGTATAAAACATGCATGTGCAGGACAACCACAGAACCTGTGCCTCCAGTTGTGAGACCAGTATCCAATTATAAATAGTATTTTATACTGTAACTCATAATTAGAGGCAGTTCAGCTGCTTAGCCTTAATCTGGGCTTCCTACAGATGGTATGAGTAAAAAGTCAGAAGATTCACTACAGAGCTAGTACTGTGTTTTACACAAGCTAATCACTGAAATAAAAATGTTGATGTGGATGATAATTTCAGGCAATTAGCTTTACATACTGTCCTAAGGAAGAAAAGGATCCACAAACCATTGAATGGTGCTACATTTCTATCTATAAAAATGAAATCGATAAAATACAATGATAACAGATCTAGCTCTTAGCTCACACCTACCTCCTTCACAAGACCTGCGAGAGCTTTGGTATGTGGGAAAAAGCAATAAAAATGCTATTAACCCAAGTATCCTGCACAAGGTGAGCTTGTGAGCAGAAAGAATTTGAAAATAACTAAAATCAAGGAATACTCTGTTTGTCATTACCTCAAATTATCTCTTTTGAACAAAAGAGCATTGTTTTGAATTTTCTTGTCCCCAGGAACTTACTGAATATACTTTACTCATTATTAACTCAACTGGTCACATATGAGAGCCTTAGAAAAACAGTTGATGTCTCCCTCTGCTGAACTACATCAAGCAGCCACATGTTGTCCCACTGTAGACAGACTGTCGCTTCTGCTGCAGAAGCTGTCATAGGATGGAAAAAGTTATCTGAGTGTCTGACAGCCAGACAGCCAGACAGCCCATTTTGGGGAACGAGCACAAGGTCAAAGCCCTTGCCTGGAGTTCAAATATTTGACTGTGAGGATAACAATCCTGACTGAACTGTCAATGTTGTGAATGTATTTTCCTTAGTTCATTTTTTAGTAAGTAGTTAGTCATTTCTGGGGCTAAAAAACGTTTTCTAAGAAGTTTCTCCTTCCATCAACAATCTTTTTTTTTAGAGTAATAAAAAATTCAAATATCTTCATCAATGATATTCTTGAAGATAATAAGCATGTAAGACAGTGGAAAGAAGACCCTTCTGGTAACCTTTCTACATGTAATTAAGAATACTGAATGCAGGCTGGTGCAACCACTATGGGAAACAATATGGAGTTTCCTTCAAAAACTAAAAATGGAACTGCCTTTTGATCCAGCAATTCCACTACTAGGACTATAGCCGAAGAACCCTGAAACACCAATTCAGAAGAACCTATGTACCCCTATGTTCATAGCAATGCTATTTACAATAGCCAAATGCTAGAAACAGCCTAAGTGCCCATCAGTGGATGATTGGATCAAAAAACTTTGGCACATTTACACAATGGAATACTACACAGCAGAAAGAAAGAAGGAACCCCTCCCCTTTGCAACAACATGGATGGAAATGGAAAGTACTATGCTTAGTGAAATAACCCAGTCAGTGAAAGACAAATACCATATGATCTCACCCATTACAGGACAATAATGAGCAAAACAAACGAACAAGCAAAACAGAACCAGATACATGAATACAATGAATAGGCCTTCAGTGGGCAGAGGGGAAAGGGGTGGAGGAGGAGGCAAAGAAGGGGAACAGTTTAGTTAAGGAACTAGCATGGAAGAACCATGGACATGAACAAGTGGGATTGACTTTGGGAGTGGGGCGGTGGGTGTGGAAGGGGACAAAGGGGAGGAAAAAGGGGATGGATATAATACAACAATAAAATTAATAAAATTAAAAAAGAATACTAATGTTTACAAACAAACTCATGGACACAGACAACAGTATAATGGTTACTAGAGGGGAAAGGGTTCAGAAATGAAGAGGATAACACAGGTCAAATATATAGTGACTGAAGGAGACTAGACTTTGGGCAGTGGAGCACACATTGCAATACCATTACATAATACATTACATAATAATATTACATAATTGTAATATTATGTTATTACAAAATTGTACCTCTGAAACTTGTATGTTATTAACCAATGTCATCCTAAGAAATTTAAAACACACACACCAATAATACTAATTTTGAATGTGCATGTCTGGATCAAAGTTCAAACAACACTTTGTTTTGAGCCGAGAAAAATGAATACTTTATCAAATACATAAAGATGTGAGTGAGCCCTGGCTGGTGGCACAGTGGATAGGGCGCCGGCCTGCAAACCCAAGGGTTGCTGGTTCAGTTCCCAGCCGGGGCACATGACCAGGTCTCCAGCCATGTCCGTGGAAGAAAGTAGGTGAGGGACGGCCATACATTGATGTTTCTCTCCCTCTCTGCCTTTCTTCCTTCCTCTCTCTCTGGAAATAATAAATAAAAAATTAAAAAAAAAAAAAAAAAAAAAAAAAAAAAAAAAAAAAAAAAAAAAAAAAAAAAAAAA
>PVIW01006050.1:0-63441 GCA_004026585.1 Noctilio leporinus | reverse complement strand
ACATAAACAAAAATGAAATAGTAAATATGTATCAAATTCAATAGGCTTCACCTTATTTCTTAACCCTGATAAAGTCACTTTTACACTCTTAAATTTGTGTTTAAAGAGAAAGTATATATTTATCATGCTTTTAATAATACCATTGTTTACATAAACATAGGATAAGCTTGGTAATTTTAAGGCTCATAAAAAAGACCCATTCCCATGATAGAGGTCCATGCTGTCACAACAAATACCATTCGATCTAATCAACTATGTTCAAATAGGATTTTTCTCAAATTATTTTCTTTAAATCAAATATCATAAATAGAATCTGAACACTTTAACATCCACAATGCCCAGAAAATTGTGCTAAGTATTAGGGATGAGTTTGTAGGTGAATTATAAGTACACTGGGGTCCCTCAGCAGTGTCTGATGGCTGTGGCAGAAACCACTTGCAGAGAGGATGGAGAGACAAAAGGCAGGCCAGGAAGGAAGCAAGGGACCAAGGGGAAGGCAGTGCACTGAATACAGAATTTGCCAGGAGCAACATGGTATTTCTGAGCTGGTTTCACATCCCAGGCAGCACTGCTGTCAATTTCTAAAAAGCCCTCTCCATCTGGGGATCAGGCTTAATGGGGTCGTCTCTCCAGGACAGACTTGGCATGGGGAATGATTTTATTTTTCCTTCCCTTTGGGCCTTAGATGGACAAAAATGCATGAATCGCAATCCTTGCATGGTACTTTTTATGTAGTACTTATTATTTTCATGATGACTTTGAATCCCATTCAGGGCTGATTTGACTTTTAGAAATAAAATTCTTAGCTATGAATAGAAGGCCTGAGAGGAAATCAGTGTCCAATAAGAAGAAATGGTAGTATTAGCCAGAACTAGGATGGGAGTGCCAAATTTAGCAAATAAAAATACAGGACATGGTCTACAATAAACAATGCTTTTCTTTTAATATAAATATGCCCTGTGCAACACAGTAAGTCCTCACTTTTCAATAGGTTCTGCAACTTTAAATGAAACCACATAAAGTGAAACCAGTTTTACTATAGGTTAATTGATGTAAATAGAAGTTCCTGCAGTACCTCATCAATGTTATAATGAAACAAGTTTGAACAAAAAAATAAAATCTTATTTGAAGCCCTACTGTATTTGGCGCACACTAACATTAAAAAATTATTCACTGTTAATCTGAAATTTAAACGTTGCTGGGTAGCCCTAGTTTAGAAAGTCTAAGACAGCAACACAAATTTACCTCTCATTGTTTCCCAAAGGCTTTCTATATATAACATGAAAGGATTGCCTTCTAATAGCTCACCAACCTAATTATAGTAAACATAGCATAATCCAAGAGTACCCAAAGCACAAAAAGAACTGCAAAATTAGACAGTTTAATTAAAATTAGACATTTTTCATTCTTAAACATTTGTCCTACTAAACTAAAAAATACAATTCTTACAACAGTTCAAAATCAACATTAAAAAAGAAATAGCTTACTATTCTCTTCTTCACACCTCAAAATCTGTTCAATTTAACTTGAACTTCTAACAGCTGTTTACTAAATTTGAAATAGTCACACACACACACCCCCATATGTGAACAAATAAGTCTATGGTCTACGCAGCAAAGATTAATCAAGAGGTAACTTAATCTCATGAGTCTAAGAATAAGATCGTATCATGAGCACTGAGATTCCCATGCTGAAAATCACCTTGGGAAAATAATGGAGATTAATAAATACAGACACTCTTGATATGATGTCAGAAGAGTTAAGACCCTAACAGCCAAAATGAACCCTTCACCATTTGAAGAAGAGAGGTTAAAAAAAAATCCACAAAGAAAAATAACATGAGGTAAAAACACATTCTGAAAAATAAAAAAGTTCTAAACCTTGTATCCACATTACACCAATACCAAGAGACTCTTATTATGGATAATATCTCATCTTCAAACAAGGTAGCCCCACACCTCGCCTGATTTACTACCTAAAACAAGGCTAGGAAGGGACAAATGGCACAGTCTAGATCTCCAACTGTCAAGATGAAAAATCTTCCTCTCTATATCAAAGGACAAATCATTGATGCAGAGAATAACAAAATTTCAAAAGCACACTGGCATGATATGCTAAAAGGAAAATAAAGTAAAACAGTAAATTCTACCTTCAAGGAACAGCTTGTACCCAGTATTGACCTGAGACATACAGCCAAGCCAGGGGGCATTCAAACAGGAAATGGAGAAGAGAATTTTTCTTCATAGCAACTAAATCTTAGATATGGAGTTCACTCCCCACAGGTAAGAGGCAAATTAGAAAAGTGGAGTTTTTGCCAAGAAGTGGAATTTTCTAGAATGAGGCCAAATATAAGATATGGCTTCCTACTTCCTGTAATTTCAACATCTGGCAAGCTATTTAACTTTATCTCAGTTTCTTAATCTATAAGGGATAATAAGAAGTGTATTTATTTCATAATGAAGTTGTTATAAGGATTAAGTGACAATATTTATAAGGTACTTAAAATAGTGTCTGGCACATAAAGCAGACTAAGATGTGTTTGAAATTTCAAAGTCTTGGTCTTAAGAAATTCCAAGATGTCAGGAGTTCTGGTTATTATTAATGAAAAGAAATACTCATTGTAGACTTACCTGTGGAATAGCACTCTACAGAGCATTCATACATATTACTTTATTTAATTTCCTGACCTCCTATTTAATCCTTCTGACCACATATTTAAATCCCATTTTATTAAGAAGGAGGTCTTTCCAAAATTGTGTGGCCAGTGTAGCATAGCACCCACGAATAATACTAATAGCAGGGTTTTCTGTCTTTTTTTTTTTTTTTTTTTTTTAACTTTTATTAATCCTTGAATTCACTTTCAACTTGGTGGCTTATCCAGGTTCCACATTCTTGCTTGACCCACTTTTTTCTCCTCTTTACATCTCAAAGGCACTGCAGGAAGCAGGCAGGAAAAGGACAAAGTATAAATTCAAGCATGCCAAGTTTTAGAATCTGACTTTTGCAGAGTCACAAGACCATACTGAACTGTTTGGGCACTTTTCTAAATTACTTTAAAATATGAATAGTTCCATCTTCCTCTCTGTCAGTCATTTTCCACTCCAGTATAATTATAAGGTTTTCTGAGATGAATATCGGTTTTTCAAATAATTTATGCAACTATGTACAACTCAACTCTGAGTGTAAATGTAAATTTTGATAAATGCAAGTAATTGATGTTAATTTACATACTCCCCGGTGATTAACTTTGGTTTAGGATAAACATGTTTGTGGTTCTCTGCTGCATTTTAAATAATCCAAGATGAGAGTGTCTCCAGGGAACTGGTTAAAAGGTCACTTCAGGACACAGTCTAAGCAGAGCCTAAGAAAGTGTCAGCAAATGCCCAGGCAATCCAAAGAACTTCATTTTGATAAGCAAATGAGCAAAAGGCCTCACCAACTCACCTTCATAATAATGAGGTAAGAAGCTATTACTTACTAATTTATAAATATCAATGAATCCCTAACATGCACCAGGCACTGTACTAAGCACTGTTGATTCTTTAGGGGAGAAAATAAAGACCTGGCAGCTCCATGAGAGTGTATGACAATGGCATTAGATCTTGTCTGGGGAGGTGGGGAGAGGGTTGCCATACAAGTGAGGATTGTGCTTAGATAAAATAAAATTATGGGAACAATATTCAAAGACCTGTGGTAAAAGGGGTGTAAAGTAGCTGGAAATGAAGGAGCAAGTAAAAGCATAATAATAGATGCGAATGGAGAACAGAAAGAAGTGCAGTCATGACCCATTGACTCACCCTAATAACCTTTCTTTAAACTGAAAGAGTACTGGGAGTATTTAAGCAAGAGCAGGAGGGTAGGTGGTGAGCTAGGGTGACATTATCAGTCTTGAAAAGTTTGTTCAGCAACCGTGTAAATATACCTGATAGGTTATTACAGCAAAATAAGTAACAGATAATTGCTTGGAGCAGAATGGGTGGAATGGTGGGATTAGGTTATATGTAGGAGGTAATATTGACAGAACTGGATGATGGACTGGATAATACTTATCCGATGATGTATTTCTGGCACTAAAACCAGTGCATGGTACATAATAGCACTTAAATGTTGAATAAGTATATAAAATCATAAGGGAAATCAGATGGCAGGATGATTCCTGAGATTCTAGAAGGTATAACTTAGATCAGGAATTTTCTACCTTTTTCAATACACATGTACTAATTGCTAAAATTATTCAGCACACCAAAAAATATGTATTTTTTGCCAATCTGACAAAAAATGGTATCATTTTCATTCATTCACACTGGACAGCTATTGTGTTGGCTGTTGGCATTATTTTTTTATTTGACAATCTAAAGGAAAAGATGTCAATGCCTTCTACTGGTCAGGTGTGTTACATTTTTAAAATTATTGTGGCACACCCATTGATAAATGCTGTCTTAGCTGAATGGTGATGCCACCCAAAAAGGTGGTCAAGTTTTGGGTAAGAATTCATGAGTTTACTTTCAATCTCATTGATTGAGATGTCTATAACTTATCTAAGAGAAAGGTAAAGAAAAGAGTGGACAACCTGGAGCCAGGAGGTGAGGTCTTATCTACAGATAAAAAACTGAGAGTCGCATATATATAGGAAGTGATTGAAAGCTTAAATATTAATGCTATTGCCTAGGGAGAGACTAGAATGAGAAGATAAGCATATCCAGAACCAAGCTTAGAGGAACTCTGTAATCAGAGAGAAAAGGTTGTAGAGAAGGAACCTGAAGAGGTGAAGCACCCACAGAGAGGCTCAAGTGCAAATAGAAAAGACTTGTACAATGGAAAGCTAGCTAAAAGACTGCTTCAAGAAGGCAGTGACCAAGAGTGTTGAATGTAATTCAAAAGGTATGCATGATAAAACCAGACAACACCCTTTGTGGTTAGCAATATAAAAAGCTTTACCAAGTTTAGGAAGAGCTATTTCAGTGGAGTGATGGGACAAGAAACCAGATTAAATTGTGCAATCAGGTGACTGTTAAGTGAGGAAGGGGAGGCATTGTATGCAGGCCAAGTGGAAAGGAATTATAGTCAGGTGGCTGGATGAGAATGAGGGAGGGGTCAAATGGCCAAACTCAGAACAAAGAGAAGCATTTAGCTGACAAAAAGATGGCCATCCAACAGCGACAAGAGATAATCCAATGTGAAAGTTTCCTGCGAGAAGTCAACTCTGAGTAATGTTAGTGTCAGAAATGCTTTCAGCAGGAATTTTTAGACTTGGAATGTCAAAATATGGTGATAAACATAAAGACCAAGAAAACACCTGAAAATGGTCCAAAGCAAAATTTTCCACATTTATCCTGGGAAAGCAATTGTATTAGATTAGCTATTTCGTAACCTCTAATGAGAAATATCCTGTGAAGTTCTCTAAAAGTGTTCATTAAAGGGAAAGCATACCTTAAACTTAAGGACTTTCCCCATATCCTTTTCATATGAGTGGAGAGTCAGAATAACTACTAAAAATTACACCCATAGATATATGTCCACTAATTGAAATACAGGAGGAAATCCAGTGATTTGGAGTTGGAGGATATAGGCTTTTGGAAAAGTTTATTTGATCTGGTGCTTTTTATACCACACCATCCATCCTGCATCTCATTAAAAAGTATATTTTTTAATATTGTAATTGTTCAAGTGATTGCTATGTGTGAGACTACTTTTTGTGGTGATAGTGGAAAAGGGCACCAAAACAGATATTCTAGTCAGAGGTAGAGAAACAAACACCATCACTTCCTTTTTTCTACTTGATAGACTGAATGGATTACTGGATGGAAGAGTAGAAAACTGATAGATCCACAGGTAGGGTTTCTACGTTTTGTACTAGAATTGATATCTTTTTTGCTTGCAATTAGCAAATGGCAAGAAGCATTGTACAGAAAGAAATTCAATATTCCAAGGTGCCAAAATCCATGGCAGCCATGCGCCCCACTCTATGAAGGGAGTGTGCCAGAATTTCTTCCCTTGGGGCAGCCAATGCCTATCACTCACACGATTTACCAATATGTGGCTGAATGCTCCAATTTTTTTTTTTTTTTTTTTTTTTTTTTGGTTGCTCCTCCTGTGCCAATCTGTTGATGGTAAAATTAGGGTTTAATGTTAAGGATAAAGAGAAATGTTCTCAAGCCTGCAGCAGAAGTCTTCTATTGCAGCCTGGTTTAGCAAACAATCCTACCTTGAGGGACTAGGCATAAGGACTCAGGCTGTACATATTTGCCTTTGACATTGGCCATTGTGTGTCTATCTTCATTGGGGCCTCCTAAAGAGAAGTGGCTTTGCCAGAGTGGATTGCTGAATTCCTTGGGCTAATGCTAAGGTTTCAGCTTCTACATAAAAACCAAACATTGCCTAAGATTTTAAATTAGTGTTTTAAATATTTTAATGATAAAAGGGAGGCGAAATATGCCCAAATTTCAAAAATTGAGTGTCAGATCTTTTTTTTTTTAAAAAAAAAAAAGGACTTAAAATGATTGCCTTCTTCAATGCATTAGTTCAAAGGAAAAAAGTTGTAAACTAAAAGTCCCTTGATCATGAAAAATGTAACTGCTATATAATATACCCCCAAATGTACTTCTCTATATCCTGACCTTTGAACTAAATGCAAGAAAATCAAGGGTAGCAGGTCTGGGGTTGATTCTAAAGTCATTTTGTGGTAATTTAAAGTAATTGGGATTTCTTACGATGGTTGCTATAAAGAAGGATATATAGCTTTGCTATTCCTTGTGACAGTTCTTTGAAATACACCTCCAGAATGAGAAGTATGAGACATGGCTGTTAATTTATAGCAATACACCCATTCCACCATCATGGGCTGGCATTATAAAAAAGCAAAGAGAAAAATCAGCCTCTGGGTAAAATGCAAAGTGCCTATTAGTGTTCTTACCCAGTTCAGCATCATTTCTACCCAAGTGCACGTCCACACAAATTCTACAACAGCCCTCTAAACTGAACTCCAATCTATATCTTGGAGCCAAATGGCAACTCATCTGGAATCCTGAGTGCTAAGTGAAATACTTAAAACATGCAAGAATCTTAATTAGTCAAAGATCAGGAAAAATAAGTGTTCTATTAATAATAAGGCAAAATCAAAGGATGATAACAAAAGCTCTGACTGCCTGTCTCTGAGATGCTTGCTAGGGTAAAGTTGTCATTCACTGCCTCCTTAGCACAAATTTCATTTGACCTCAGGAAGGGCTCTTCAGAGCAGATGAGTATAAAGATGTATTCAGTATTTCCACTTCCCTTCAGTGCCCCTGCTGTGTGGGCCCCACCATAATTAAATACTGGCTTTTAGTGGTATGCTTTGAGTGTTCAATTAAGTCTCCTTTCTTGCTAGCAGTCCTGTTTTAATATGAATGAACCCAAAGCCAAACTATCTGTTAGAAGCATGCTTTGGAGCTGCATTGACAGTCTTCCCACATGTTTGACAACTATCGCTGTGAGACACTGCCCTTAATTCAGACATAGGAAAAGGGAAAAAAACAAAGGCCTAAATTCTGTTTTACTCCGACTAAAATCATGATGCCTCTTCCTCGCTAAATAATGTTATACAGTATACCAAAAGGCCTGCTACTCAAAGTTTGCTCCAAAGGCCAGCAGCAGCATCACCTGGGAACTCTGAAAATGCAGACCCTGGGGCTCCAGGTCAGGTCAACTGAACTAAACACACAACGTAACAAGATGGGGAGTGATTTGTACGTACATTAAAGCCTGAAAAACGTTGATCTAATACCATCAAAATGTCTTCAGTAATACACAATGTTTAGGAAACAATCTTTTGGTTAAGAAGGAAGCTTATAGAAAAAAAGTATGGTGCCCTTGTTTTGTTTGTTCACCAAAATGGTGAGCATATAGAGTGTTAGCAATATTTTTTTTAATTGTCAGAATATAACTGGTATGATAGACATCAATGAGGCCCACCAGGACTTCCAATTCTCTTGTTTGGAGTACATGGAAGGATTGCATTTCTCTGCTCCCTTAAATTTGGAAACGGCCAGATAACTTATTTTGGGCAGTGAAATGTGAGTGGGAAAGGATGCACCCTAGTTCCACTTGGAAGCCTTTAGGAACTAGTGCATCATTTTCCATTCTCCATGCTTTCTCTTCCACAGCCGAAGTGTTCAGGGAAGCACATGTCAATGTGGAGGTGTTGTAAGAGAAAAGAACACAAGAAACAAAAGGAGGAAAATGGTGCCATTTTTCTGTCTCCTCACAAATCCAACGTAAAGTACAGCCTCCCCTCAAAGACACTCATATAACCATAATAGCTGGTTGTAATTGGGAAACGGCCTACAACCCATAAATTTGCACTGAACAGCTGTGTACTGCTATATACTTGAATTACAGCATGTAGAAGTAGGACAACAGTCCTTGCTTGGTTTAGAGGAGAATGAAGAGGCTCTAATACCATTCTTAACATCTTTTTCTAAAAATACCCAAATATACTGTATTGTATTCGTTGAAACCTTTACCCATCTTTCTCTGAGGTACTTTAAAATGTCAACAGGTTTTGCACACAGCAAATATGGCAGTGGAAATCATTTCTTTCCTATAGAACAGGAATGTTCCTGGATGGCAGAAGTACAGCTATACTGGCTTCATTCATTACTCATTGTCCAGTGCTGGTGGACCTGTGGCTTAACCTTGTTTTTCAAAGCACTGAATGACACTCCTTAGTTATTGATACTGAAGTGTCTCTGATGGTGTCACTGGAATTTCTCTCTGAGCTCAGAGATTCTAATTTAATCAGATAATCCCTGGTGTCAAGCACACAAACACCACTTTTATTTTTGTCAAAGATCTACTGACATTATGTGGGAGAAATGTAAAAATGCTGAACAAAATGCTGTACTTGTATTCATTTCTAATTATCTGTAGCTGGAGTATTGACAATATACTCCAATTAAGGTATACTTATGTAGTAATAGGAAAGGACCAATCAGATATCTGCACCATCAGGCAATGCCATTTGATGAAGAAATATTGATATATGTGAAAATACATAAAAGATAGCTATTGAACAAAAAATGTCATCAACTTTAGTAGGTTTAAACATAAAATGTAGCATGCTCATTTGTGAAGAAGTGTAATGGAAATTTTGAGGCAAAAGATGATCATTTGATCGATGTCTGATGTTCAAATTTTCCCTGATCAATGCAACAGAAAAATATCAAATCAAGAAAATCTGTTAGATATGATACTACAATTATACTGATAAAGAAAAGACCTTGACTTTTAAAGATATCCTGAAACATCTCAAAATAAAATAAATGTTGTTATGAAATCCAGGCTTTGCTTCATCATAATCTGGATAGAGGTGGGATGCAGCGAGTATCTATTATACATAACCCAGAATTGTCTGATTATGATCATTGCAGAGTTTAGGTGATGTGTATATTGGATTTATTATACCATGCTTTCTACTTCTGTGAATGTTTGGCTATTTCCATAATAAATAGTAAAAATTAAAGCAGATGAACCCAACCAGCCAAGGTGTCTGAATCAACAGCTTTGCAATGCCAAGCCCAGTGACTTGCAAATCACAGCAAGCCAGCAGAGGTAAGTGTATGCAGGCAAGTCCAGCCTGCCCTAGACACAGAATTATTTCTGATTGAACTTAATCAACTACACTGATTTACATTTGGTAGTTGGACATATCTGGGACATCTCAAAGGAAAGTTTTCCAATGGTATTTACGGCTTATTGCTTTGAGGTGCCTTATTGAATATACCCTTCTCCTGTGCCCCAACAACAAAACTGGCTCTCCATTTGGGTATGTCCAAAAGAAATCTGAAGAGATTTCTCATTTTCACAACTACCTTTATAGATATTGGAAAGATACTCAAAAATAGTTGGTTTCTTTTTGCTTACTATAACACTTATTTCATCTTTGAGGGGGGGCCAGAATGAATGTGGCTTTAGTATTTTAGGACTGTTAAAAGTAATATATGTTCATTATTAAAAACACAGAGTACAAAAAAATTAAAAAGTCATTCTACTTTAAGAAGACAAAATTCATTCACTGAAATTGATTTTCTCCCCAAACCTCACGGAAACCAAAGAGATTTTTAAAGATATAACCTACAAAGAAAGGGTGAAGAGAATAGGAAGTAATATAACATTAAATGGTGAAAGGAGATGTGTGTATAGTAACTAATTTAGTAAATGGAAGAAAGCTAAATCCCCTGCTTATAGAGAATTGTTAAATGACTCTCTCTCTATATATGTATATATATATATATACATATATATATATATATACATGTATATATATATCACAGAATCCTTGTACACTCAGAAACTGGCATCTTAGCATTTTCAAAGAGATGAAAGAAGATACTGCAATATAAACTGGAATTTTTTTTAAAAATGTAGAATACAAAGAGAAAGCATGTGAAAATTAAGATATAATGGCAGAAATGAAAAATTCAAAAGCAGCATTCATTAATAGGTCAAGAAGAAATTTTTTCAGAAAGTATAAGAAATGAAATGTTAAATAGCTATGAAAAGATGAGTATTAGGAAAAATGTCAGCTTCAGCATCCAAATAATATGTTGTCAAAAAAATATTTTAAAAAAGAGGACAGAGAAAGTGAAGGAAAATATTAGCAATGAAATCATTCAACATGAATTGCCAGATACTGAGCACCCAGCACAGAGGATCAAAAGTGCTTATATCAAGGCATAACTTGGTATTTCAGCACACTGGTGACATTTCTACATTCTTCTGTAGGGTGCAGGACAATGGGGAACAATGCATCACACACACAGGAGGAACAATCAGTTGGTTTTGGACTCCTCAGTACCAACCTTGAAAGTGAGAAGACACTGAAGAAATGCCTTAAAACTCTGAAGGATAATAATTTTCAAAGTAGTATTCATACCTAGCTAAATAATCAATAAGTACTGAGATTATAGATAAAGACATTTCAAACTTAAAATCTTTTTAAAATGTATACCTCTCATACCCTTTCTCAAAAATATACTAGGAGATGTATGCTAACAAAGCTGGAAGAGTAAACAAGCAAACAAAACTATCAGCATCAGGAAACAGAGGACTTAATCCAGGAGACAGGCAAAGAGGCAAGAAGAATCCTCAGTGTAGGAAAGATCCCAGGTAGCAGCTGTGCCCAGAGATAAAGGCAGCCAGCCAGGCTGGAGTGCTGTCACCCAAGAGATAGATGCGCAAGGATTCCTATCATCTAGTTCTATTTACCTGCTGATAGGATGCTTGTGTAAGGCTGACACGGAGTATCTGCACAGAGTGTCTTTTTTGTCTTGATAATGTCCTGATGAGGCCCCTGCTCTCCTCTAAACGCCCTGGGTCCTGAAGCAAGAAAGTTGACTATTTACATCTCCACAGCCATATTCTGTCTTCAGATGAACCTGAGACTTGAGAAGTAGTCATGGTGACCTTAAAAGAAAACAGAAAACAGTCTACGCTTTCTTACACTTCTATTGGGCATTCAGTACTAGATCTGCTAGATAACTTGATGAATTGTGTGAGCCCTGTTTGCTCAGGACTCAATTAGAACCTTGTAGACTGAGTTTTCTGAGAAAAGACTCTTGGAAACTATAAAGTTGCCTGAAGTCAATGAATCAAAGGCTGTTTGTTTTATCTTCTCTTAGGAGTCTTCACCTAAAGGTAGTAGATTTATGTGTGCTACTCAGTTTCTCCAGACCAAGCAATAAATTAATTAGATAAAATACACAGAAAGTATTATCATCTTTTAAAGCAAAGGAATGAGTCAGGCAAAAGACAAATAGTGGTTACCTGGAAAGAGGGAAGTAGAATGAGAGCAGATGCACTTGAAAGGAACATGCTGGTAGTCTAGGTAGGTCAAGTCTTTCAGTGAATATATAAGTGTACTGTGTATATAGGTATATGGTGTATATGTGTATGTACATATGTATAATACACTTTCATGTTTAAATTTCACAGTGAAGTTAAAACAAATGAAAATAATCCTATCATGTGGATATAGTTCCTTATATCACAACTGTCTTTCTATGTGAGTTTGTGTGTATTCTGTGATATATTATTTTCATTTTTTTTCATTTAAAACATATTTCAGACATCTTTTCAGTTCAACTATATCTACCCCTTTTAATGCATTGCAGGAATGTCCCATAATTATTCAACTAGTATCAGTAAGCAGCTTTTCATCTGAAGTTTTTCTCCTCCTGAAATGGACCAAGTATATCTGTCCCTTTCCCTTTCCTAAGAAATGCAGTAAACACCAAAAAAATAAATTATAAAGCACCAAAGACTAGCTAGAAGGCAAACACTCTAGAGATGGTTCTGTTCACTGAGAGAGATGTCTATTAGTGTTAGGGTTTTTTAATTGTGATTTTATGTCCATACATTTCAGAATTTCATCTTTGGGGGGGGGGGGGACGGTAAACGTATTGAGGTTATATAGTCCTAATTGTAAACATAATAATTCTCTTGAAAGAAAAGAAAAATATAATCACTTTATTTTCAATTAATCTTTTTGGTATTCAAACCATGAGAAATATCTAAATAAATCAGGTTAAGATCTCCCTGTCACCATCACCACTACTATGACTTTATATTTCTACTACCATCCCTCCCACAAGTAATTAATGACTAATTTGCTCTATGTCCTTCCACATATTTCTCTTAGAAATTTTCTTTTTTTAAAGAAGAAAACTATTTGCAGTACAGATTCTTCTACACAGTCTCTCTGGAGACTTCTTTCTTAGCCTCAGAGATAATGAGAAACCTGATGTCAGCTGACAACTGATTGCAGAAATAAAGAGACTACAATAATCTTGTTCTTAGAAGTGCCTGTGATTCTTTTCCCTTTCCTTTATATATCCATCTACCCAAATCACTACTGAACTGTGCAGTTTTCTGTTAATAGATCCATGGGGCCCAGTTCCATTGACAGAAAGCATTTGAATTCATTCAGGAAATCTTTTCCAGGCAACTCAGACTCCAGAATCCTGGGAACCCAGTTTCTTCCCAGCCTATTCAGAAGAGATGGCGACTACCATTGACTCCCATGCCTAGGCTGGCTTCAAATCAAACAGTCTCCTCAGAAACACAGATACCTTTAACTGACCATCAGGGCCTGATACAAAGCACAGCATTCACAGGAAGACATCAGTCTGTACTTTTTGCCAAAGCAGCACAATGTCCTTCTTGAGTGCTTGTTACAGAGGGACTGAGAAAACACTTGAAGCCCAGAATCATGTCTGTAACCCCAGTTCAAGCCTCTGCCTGCTCTTGTTCCCACAGCCCACCTCCTCCCCCTCCTTCCTGTAGTTTAATCAAAGGGGTTAATGGCTTACAAGAAGTGAAGAATCAAAAACAGACCTAAAAATCTTGCCAAATGGCAAAACAATTAAGCTGGATCTAAGATTCCCAAACATCAATCAGGATCACAGAGGCAGTGATTACAATAAATTCATACACAATTCTTCTCTTTATAGATCAAGTAGAAAGAAAATAGCACAAGCTGATGTGGGTCAGGTCCTGACTTTTTAAGGTTACTTCCTAAATCCTAACTTATTCCAGGTTTGGAAGCTGCATAGTGAGCAGAATTAGGCACAGAGAACCCCTAATGTGGAATTTGTTGAAAACCTAAATGTTTTTAACCAAGATATAAAATTTTATAAGTATATACTTTTAATCTAATGCAATTAACCATTTTAAAGACATTCACCCATTTTTAATACATAGAAATACAAGAGCATGTGTCATTTTTTATTCACCTGTCATGATTTTTATATTGTATCACTTTATTTTCTATTACTCCCATAATCAGATTATTTTCCTAGTATTTTATCATGATTTCTATGAATAGATTATTAATTATTTTTATTGCTGCCTTAGATTTATTGAATGTCACCACAGTAATATCCTCTGGTACATGTGAAAAATGAAGCTATTAAATAATAAAATGAGAATGTGTTTAAATTTCTTTTTTTCCTGTAGACACTCTTCTATTTCAGGGTGTTTTTTCCATTGATCAATAGAACACACTTTGCCCTCGTGCAACCAAAGTGAATACATTATATTGTTTGTTGGTGGCTGGCTATCCTTAATTGTTTTCAAATTGGAAAGTTTAAGTTGCCATTTTACTTATTCAAGAATTTTTTTTTCAAAATAGGTCTTCTGAAGAAAAAACATTTCTCAGAACATAACAATCAGATCTAGTTGACTTACACACGCATTCTCTGAAGGGAGATGAAAAAAATTTCAGTTTTCTACAACTACAAGCTCTGTGAGAACATGGATTATGTTTTAGGTACTAACAGCACCTAAAACAGTTCTTGGTGCATCATAAGTAGCTAATAATTGTGTGAAAAATAAATTAAATAAATAATTAGCTTAAAGATATCACAAACAAGATAAACTTTATCAGAAATGTATAAGTTTATGTATCTGAATCAATGTAATATTGTATAACTCTCTAAAGAATTTATTCATTTATTTATTCATTTTTATGTTATAAAGAGAATGTGGTTTTTTCCCACCAGACTATAGCTGCCACTGTCTTCTATATGGCACAGAATCATTTACACACACAGGAAAATCATCTCTTATCTTCTTTAGGCAGTAAAGGAAAAAGTGAATGCAGAAAATCATCTCTTATCTTCTTTAGGCAGTAAAGGAAAAAGTGAATGCAGAAAATGTTGGTGCCCTGCCTCCATATCTGCCAGAATGTCTCAGAGACTAGGCAGAAAAGACAGCTCTCAGTGTACCTAAGGAAGAAACCAATTTCATTGGATGTCAAAGTCATTTTTGTTAATAAGCATGATGTACATTAGTCAGTCATATTGGTAGTAAGACAGGCAAGTAAATGGATGATACAGTAACATTAGGCACAGAGTATTGAAATGTTGATACTGAGCTAGGCCCAGAAACCTAAGAGCAGGTGAAAGTCAGTGGCAGAGTTTTAACTGGCAGAGGACACTTTGAAGGCCCTGAGGCAAGGGAATGTCTGGAACATGTAGGAAAATGTGAGTTCCTCAGTTAGCTGGGCCAGAGTTGGTAAAACTGATGATGCTATTGACCAGGACAAGACATGGATGGCCTTGAACACCATACTAATGGCACAGAAGATCCTATAGGTGAAAATGGAAAGATGAGGAATTTTAAATTACAGTACCTTATGACCAATTTGCATCCAAGAAAAAAGTTATGTGAATATATTGGCAAGAGGGAAAATATGGGCAGAGAAATTAGTTTAGGAAGTTAATACAGTTATATAGGTAATAAATTCTGAGAACCTTAACAGATGTTCATTGCTAACAAAAATCCTTTAAAAACTTATCCCATAGCCCTGGCTGGTAGCACAGTAGATAAGGTGCTGGCCTGCGAACCCAAAGGTCGCTGCTTCAATTCCCAGCCAGGGCACGTAACCAGATTGCAAGCCAGGTCTCCAGCCAGGTCCAAAACTGGAGGCAGGTGAAAGGTAGCCATACATTGATGTTCTCTCACTCTCTTCCTCCCTCCCTTCATCTCTCTCTGGAAATAATAAATGACCAAGTACATGCACCATGGGGCTCCCACAGTTTGGGATTCTATATACCTAACACTACTAGCTAGCCAGTAAGTGACATGCACTGTCTATGCACAAAATCAAACTCCATGTCTAACTAAATCAGCTGCAACTTCAAAACATCCATCCAAATCTATCTCAGGGCAGACACAGCACATAATTAGAGAGCACTGTGCACTATTTGATGTGAAAATGTGAAATAGTATGTTTGTTTAGCTTTTTCTAGCAGCAGTAAATATTACTGATTTTATAATTGCCCCAAATTACTATTTGAAATAAAATAACTCAACTTGTATATGCTCATAAAAATACACATTTATTTTCTATAATAACTGTTTAATCATTTACTTGATTCTTGAACAAACCCAGATACTAAATTATACCATGGTCTATATAAGGTGATTTGCATATAATTACTATAGATGTTACTTACTAATACAGAAAGATATTTCATAAAGTAATAAAAAGCCAAATAGTGAACATTATAAAACCCTTGTTTTATTTAGATAAATGTCTTAGTATGCATTAAATAAAGTACTGTATTTACATTAAATAACCAGTAATAATTGCATCTACACAGACCTTACCTCTGTGATTGCTAGACAACCCTGAAATAACCTGTGGCAAAAACTAAGACTGAAAGCTGGTTTCTGAAATGTTAGTACTATGCCTTTAATTTTTTTTTAATTTTATACAGTTAAAAATGTTTCTTTCATTCTGTCAAGAGAGAGAAAGAGCATCTACATGTTTCCATTTGTATAATCTCAATGAAAAATTAATGTTTATTCTCAAATAGCATGTAGATGAGTTGCATTTTCAGTCAAGTAATACAAAACATAACATTTTAGTAGAATTATTGAACAAGTTAATGGAGGTCAACTGAACAATGGTCACTATGCCTGGAAGCAGAAATAATAACTGCTGCTATGAATAGGTTCTAGCTATTGTTTTTCTTCTTTCCTAAGGAGGTTTATAGCAATAGGGAATGAAAAAGAACTAGAAAGTCACTGATTTTCCAGTATGCTACCCAAGTTAAAACTCATAAACACTTTAGATTTCCAAAGTATAAAATAACAGTTATAAAGTGAGGAATTTAGAACTTCCGTAATTATTACATTAATGAAGTAGGAAATACAAGGAGAAAAATAATAAAGAAAGGAGAAAGAGAAGGGAGAATGAAAGGGAGACAAGAAAAAATAGCTTGTTACACAATTAAAATAGGAAGAATAATAATGAAAGACAGAAAATCCAATCTTAAGTATCATTTTCTTCCCCACAAAGCGCAACATGTTGTAAGTAGAAATGTTTGTTACTGCTTGTCTTTTCTAAAAAAATAAGAGCAAGACCACTGATAAAAAAAAAAAAAAAAGCCATTTTGCCTTACCTGCATTCTAAGTTTTGTAAAAATAGCAAAAAATGTAGTTTTTTAGAAATAGTAAACTATTTAAAATAAAATTTTAAATACATTAAAATATGCTTCCATACATAAATTATACGTAGCACATATGTTACATGAGAAAAACATATCACACTGAAGCACTATCATAATTCATCCTTGGTATGCCCAATATTTTCAAGAACATATAATCAGATTATTTTATAATCACAAATAAAGGAACATTGGTGATTGTTTCAAGCATAGATTATTAATGAATCAATTATTTGAGAGGTACTTTAGCAATCAACATAAAATAATAAATAATTCAAAAATTATATTGAAGTGTTCTGAACTGAACTACATACCAACAACTTGGCAATACTCTGCTTTTGCAATCTGCTTTTCATCTCTCTAAAAAATAAATTGCTTCTGCATAAACAATATTTCAGTAACTGACAGAGTTGGCAGCTAGGCTGAAGACAGCAGGGGTATTAGCAACCATGACTGATAGCAAAATTGGGGGTTGCAACAGAGGGAAAGTATACATTCAAATTTAAATAGCTGTTGTATTTCATATTCCCCTTCAAAAATGAGGGATGACATATTGAGGTCACCATTGATTAAAAAGATACATATGCAAGGGAGCCTTTCACCTCTGAAATCTTCAGAGAAACCACTTGGAGATGCAGTGGCCTGACCCTTCCTGCTGTGGGCACATCATAGTGCCTATGGCCAAAGTCCTCTAAGCTGGGTTCAGCCACTGGATGGCATGGTTAATTAGTGAATGAAGCCGAAGACTCAGTCCTACTGCATATAATGCCAATATAAAACCTCAAATCCACCAGAGCAGATCTGGAAGAGCAAGTTAATAATATCTGAATGCAAAACTCTCAGTTTTGTTATAAGTGTTCCTCACCCAGATCTTCTAAAGTTTATTTACTGTTTATTTACTGGGGTAGCCTGTGAAATGTTTTTCACTCAGTTAATTCTGTCACAAAAACCTATTCTTAAAATACAAAACAAACAAACAAACAAATATACTATTTCTGAGACTTCTTTCTGAAAACATTTATTCAGGAGTTTTTACCATATACCTTGTCTTCAAAAACAGATGATCAAAGGCAACCATACAATGATATCTCTCTCCCTCTCTGCCTCTCTCCTTTCCCCTCTCTCTAAAAATAAAAACTAAAAAAAGAGATAATCTAATTATTAAATGGAAGAGTGAAAAACAATACATTTCCCCATCTTTCAAAGGAAAGCACTCCTTTCTAAAAAAGTTTGTCGTTATCTACAATGTGACTTAAAAGAAAATATTCTACTTCATTCTGTGTAGCAGAGACTACTTGTTGTCCCTACATACCCAGTCTCCCCTCCTTACTCTCACTCTTTACCCCGAGTCTAATTGGAAATATGGCACTGCTCATACATCCCAGCTTCCCTGACAGTTCAGTGTGGCCTTGTACCTACACTCTGTCTTTTGTGATGTGATGCAAGCGATGAGCCTTTCTTCTAGAAGCTTACCTGCTTGTTCCCTTCTCCCCTCTCTGATTTTCATTACTTTGAAATGACCGGTCAGCTCACATAGGATTACCATCTAACCTGGTTTACCCAGGACACTCACATTTGCTCTTCTTGCTCCAGGGTCCTGTAGTCACCCTCCCTTGAGACCATGGGAAACTCTACTGAGAGTGGCCAAGTGACAAAATAAAAAAAGCCACTGCCATTTTAGCCTTTATTAGAGCAGCTGAATGGGAAGACAACATTTAAAAATCATAAATCCTTGTTAAATTTTAAAATAAGACAATTATTTCCTTCAAGGTATCTAAAAGTCTAGTGAGAAGATTGAAACATAATTTTAATCAAGGAGGAATTATTTTGGTTGATGCTTGGAAACTGAAAAGGAGAAAGAGAAGAAAACAAAAGGCAAGCAGAAAGGAAGGAACCCAGTGGTTGAAGATGGTTAAAAAAAAAAGGCCAATAGTATTTTTTTTGAGGAAACCCAAGAAGCCTTCTTGGATGTGACGCATTTAACCTGAACCTTACATAATAAATGTAAATACTTTTTCAAAAGGCATCAGAAAGTTTCTAGGTAGGATGAGACAGAGGGAAGTTAAAAGGGGATGGATGTAATACAACAACAATTAAATTTAATTTAAAAAAAGTTTCTAGGTAAAGAGAACAGCACAAGCAAAGATATAAATGTGGAGATGTGAAGATAGTTTCAAGAAATCAAACAGTGGAGTATCAGGTGGGTAGATATGGGAAAAACTGAAAAAAGTGTTGTGACTGGGATTCTATTCTGAAGAAATGTGAATACTATTTGAGAAGTTTGAAGTTTATTCTACAGGAACTTTGCTCAAAGTTTTTCTGACCTTCCCTGGAGATGACAGAATGAAATCAAGAGGTATCATAGTGTCCACATTCAGAGGACATATGGCTAATTAGATATGGTTAATGAGAAGAAATAATTAATGCTATCTGTACATGCCCCCAACAATGATCAAACCTACAACCTAGGTATGTTTCCTCACTAAAGATTGAACCCTCAACCCTTTTGGTATATAAGACAATGCTCCAACCAACTGAGCCACCTGGCACATGCCCTAGGGGAATATTTTCAAAATAACTGGTCTCCTCCCATTTTCTTTCTCCCCATACTTCATTAGCATAAACACACCAACATCTCCCAAGGGCTGGGAGAAGAGAAAGTGTATTATTCATCAGAACCAAGGCACAGTTTGGTCCCTGAGAAATAGGCCTTGTGCTATGACTATCCCCAAAACTCCCAGGAAATTTTGTGGGATCTAGGAGTAGACAACCAGCAGACTCTGCCCTAAGTAAAATAATGCAGAAAGTCTTCAGATGGAAAGAACAGTATGATGTTGTAGAACTAACAAGACCTTAGTCAATTGTAAGAGTTTATCATGATAGCATGGGCAGGAGAGCTGAATGACTCCCATGTGCCAAAAGCATAAAGAAGTAGCAGAAAAGTGGTGAACAAGCAAGAACCTTTCAAACAAAAACCTGGGACTCTGTCAGGTAACTTGCTTGTTCCAGTGGCCAAGGACCAGACAGAAGATGGGATGGCTGCAGACGCCGGCATTGCCAAGTAGCACATTGGGTCAGACAGATGCACCATCAACAGCAGCAACATTAGGGCACTATGGAAGCCTTCTAGAACTTAGGTTTGACTCAGCAGAAAGGGTGAGGGGAACTCTAGGAAAATCTTTGTCACTGTAGATAATAAAAATTAAGTTCAGCTGTAAAAAGTTTAAATAAAAAAATTTTTTTGCTCACCTATGTTTTAAGAATTATGAGCAATATTGCCCCTCTCTAAAATATCTAACCCAGTCCTGGCTGGTGGCTCAGTGGAAAGGTGCCGCCTATAAGCCGAAGTGTCACTGGTTTGATCCCCAGCCAGGGCACACAACCAGTTGCAAGCCAGGTTTCCAGCCAGATCCTTAGCTGGAGGCAGGTGAAAGGCAACCGTGCATTGATGTTTTTCTCCCTTTCTTCCTCTCTCCCTGCCCTTCTCTCTAGAAACAATGAATAGACTCTCTAATAAATAAATAAATAAATGACCCAAAACACTTGAAAATACGCTACTACCACTATGGTAGGTAGCACGGATGAGGAAGGAAACTAGTTAGCTTAACGCAATTTTTTTAAATTTCTGCCTCAATTGGTGATGAGAATCATTTTCTTAAGAAATTGCTCCTAATTTCTTTATATCTTCAATGAAAAACTATTGATTAAATTGTCTCATTCATATTTTCTCTAAATCAAGTTAAATGAAAAAGTGAACTAAATGATTTAATAAATTAAAATATCAGAATTGAATTACCAGTTCTAGGGAAACCTAAAATTAAGTTAAAGAGACCAAATTAAATGAAATATAAAATATAATTCAAAATTTACCCTTGCCAACTAAATGTCTACTTCTAACTAAATGTTTTCTGTTGAATTTAATTATCAATATTGCAACAAATTTTATAATCTCAATATGAAATTTTAACACTAATAATTTAAAGCTTATGAACTAGCATGGAATCTGATCATTTAGAATATCATTTTATTGTATTGTAAAATATACTTCATGTGCCAAATCAGCCTAACAAGTAATTTTGAGGAAATAGAAGAGAAATATGGGAATGGGTTGGAAGGAAAGAGGAGGAAGGAAAAGGGAGAAAAGAGTAAGAGTCCCTACCATCTTAATGTGACTTAAGCAACAAAGATGATTTTGTCAAAATTCTCTATGCACGTTAATTTACTCTGCCCGGGTCAGCAACATGCCAGTTTATCAAAGTCCTGGCCCTCCAAATGAAGTGCTTAAGAGAAAGGAAAGTGAGCCAAGGGGGAGATGAAAGGGAAACACCATAGAGAAACATCACAACTGGTGGATCTCTCAGGACCTGAAGGAAGTGGGAGTGGGAGCATAGACTGCAAACAGATCAATATTTGGAAATTGCAGCCCTGGGGGAGGGGTGGCAGTGTGGGTTTCCAATAATGGGTCCGCTCTGGGGGCAGGTGTTCCTTGTGTTCCCAGTTATTGGCTCATTTTCAATAACCTAGGAAACACTCTACCTTTTTCCACCTGTTTTATCCATATCAGGTTTTATCCATATCAGGTTAATTGTGAGACTCACTTTTATCTTTTTATCACTGAACATGTAATGTTTTAACCCTGAATACTTAAAAAAATTAAAAGTAAAATTCATTGATCTCAAGTGTTTTACATTTGCTGAGCCTCAATAAAAACTAGTGTGCAATTAATGAACTGTTGTTTTTTTTAGAGGGGTAAAACATGTTAAGTCCCTACCCCCAGTAATCACACAATAATATAAAGCATATTTACACCAGAATTAAAATCTGGTTTATAGTTATTTTGAAACTGTACCCCTTTCCTTCTTAATGGACCATGTGACTTAACTTTCAGCAAATTCATATACAACTATCAACTAGTGAAGTCCTAGTCCTCATAATGTTGTAGCTACAGTAATATTGCAATGCCCTAGCCTGTCCTAACATATAGCATGGTGGATTACTCAGGTGTATGTGGTGCTACCAGTCCTTAAAAGTATAGTCCATACAATTGCAGTCATAGGCTATACCAACTAGCTTTATACAAGTATACCTATGATATTTGCATAACAATGCATCTCTGAGAATGTATCTCTGTAATTAAGCAGCACATGACTGTATTTAAGATGTGATTTTAAATGAGAGCATATGCCTTCTCACATAATTCAGGAGAATTCAACATTCTCTTAAGTAGAAGATGGTAGAATTTCTCTAGATCCTAATGTAGGATTTCCCCCCACCCGCCGCAAAAAAAAAAAAAAAAAAAAAAAAAAGTGATTCTGACCTCTCAGGCTAAGCTAGGAAAAGAGAAAGAAGTGAAATTCATTGGTGTTATCTTGATAAAAGAAGAAAACATTGTAGGAGGAGAAAAAAATATGTATGTTCTTGAAAGAAAAACATAGAGAATGAAAACCAGACCATCCTGACCTTCCTTCCCCAGAACCTTATGGGATCAGTCTTTTCTTACCCATCTGCACAAGCAACGTTCTCAAGGAGAGAAGACTGTTGGAAAGGAGATATGATAACAATGTGCAACTAATAGCAGTAAAATGTCCTGCTTCACCTATCTTCTCAGTAATTCCAGCAACATCTGGAGAAACACACAAGCACCGGAGCTCTATGGAGCCTCTTCTGCCTGGTTGTGTGGTGTTGAGCTGAAGAGGATTTATGGATCTTTTGGCTGGTATCTTTCAGATGACTGAGTTGTTTTTCAGTCTTGTGATAAACATTCGGAGCATTCTGCCCTCGGAACTTTGAAATAATTTGTACAATAACTCTAAAACCTTAAGAAATGAGTTCTTCTTAATCTATTCTTCAATCAAATGCTCCTTGGAACTGGGAGATACATCTTCCCTTCACATTAGCACTTTTGCTGGACCCCTTTTAAAAATGAAGTCATACTTTCTTGCCTTCCTAAATTACTAAACCATGCCACTCTTAGTGTGGGACTCAGAAAGCACTGTGGATAAGCCTGGGCTGGAATCAGATAATAAGAGCAGTGTGGTCATACGAACATTACTTAATATCCCAGAGTCTTAGGTTTCTATCTCTAAGCATCTATTTCTTTACTGAGTGGCAGAAAAGTGATACCGGATCCACAACAAAAAATCAATGCCAAGAATCTAAGTTCTCAATAAATAGGAGTTATTTTCATCCCATCTTCTCCTCTAACCCAACTCTACAGCACCTGCTCTTTCCCAAGCTCAAGGCAACTGCAACTGTAAAACAGACCTGAAGTGTTAGAGACATAGAAGGGGATTTTCCCACCCACTACCCCTTTATCTCCTTCTTAGGCTATTCTACCTCTGGCTAATTCATTGTCTCCATATCTCTAGTAGGAACCGCAACTACCTGGCTCCAATACACTGCTTTCCTCAACCCATTTACACCGTATGAGGGATTTGGACCGAGAAAAAAGAAGACAGAAATCCTGTGTCAGACTAACAGAAACAACTGGTAAATGTATTTTCTCCCATTGCCGGGGAAAGGGAACTATAAAGGGACTAAATAGTAATGTAAAAAAATACAATAAAGATTAAACCAAGATAAAAACTAAGGTCAGAGGTAGGGGAGACTTTCAGAACTATTTGGTTTCTGAAACCAGGCTCATTCTCTTCCTTTTCTGCCACATACAGAATCTACTTCCTCCCCAGACTGTTTTACCTTAGTCGCAAAGTTTTCAGAAGCAATGGGTTGCAGACCTCCTTAGCACATTCAAAGGCGAGAGAGTGAGGCTCTCTTCCAGTCTCAAAACAAAAGAACTTCAGTTGCCTATAATTAGGTTAGGTTAGGTCACGTGGACATCCACTACTAAGGAAAGTCACCTGTGAAATGCATGGGCCGCGTAAGATTAATGATTGGAAACACACAGAACATAAAATGGAGTTACCGTGATTGGGTAAAATGAATTAATATGTATATCCTTGGAGTTGAGATGAAGTTACAAGCACTGACTGGGACAGGGCAGACACCTACACACCTGTGGGCTGTGTTAGGCTAGAATGTGAATTAGACAAGCACCAAAGCCCATCACACTTCTACTGTGCCACTGACTCATCGTGCGGCTCCAGCCAGCATTCAGTTGGCCTGGATCTGCCTCCAAACCTTCTCCACAAGGGTAACAGGAATAATACCTTCAAGCCCCTAAACTGGTCATTGTTTCCCTCCATGTAAATCACGTTGCCCTGCTCCCTATTGCTACTCACCCGCTGAACCAAGGGCATGTCCCCTAAAGCAAGGGCTGAACCCAGCCCCGAACTTAGAAGTGCTCACTCAGTTTTGTGTTTCCACTTAGATTATTGTTGATAACACAGCTGTCATTTGGTAAGAAAGGGAAGAGTCCTCCAAGTTCCTAAAGCTTCACTTCACTAATCAAAAGCAAGGAGGTTCTAAGCAGAAAGCCTCACTGGAAGCCACCGTGTGCAGAGGCAGGTGGCAGGGCAAAGGGGAAATGCCTTCCTGGGTGAGTGAGCTGTCCTTCTAGGATTGGGAGAGAGAAGGAGAAGAGAGCGAGAGTTAACTGGCTTCCCATACACACCTCCACATTTCAGGTTGAAAATCCACAGTGATAGTATCAAAAACAATCAGAAAATGTAGATCTTACTCCCTAAAGAATAATTTAGAAAAAACATCAGGCCCTAGGAAAGACTTACATCAAAATAGAATAGCAACAGCAGAAACCACAGTGTAACATAATGAAGCAGAGGTGACCAGAGACGATGTGTATTGAACATCGGGATCCAGATGTTCTTCATACTCCAAGGATAATGCAGAGGACAGCTGGGGGTACTGGCTGTGAGCTCCCCTGAAGACTGGCAGCAGGGGAGGTGAATAGGGAGATAAGCCACCCAGTGAAGGACAAAGTGACCCTATAGCAGAAGACCACAGGGCCGATGGCCCAAGCCAACAATAAACTGAGAGCCACAGCAAGGCCTCAGAGAAATAGCAGCAGTCCCTTTGTCAGCCCCCAGCACTGCCCTTCAGTGAGCTAATCCAGTCCATCAGAGGTAGCAGTGGTGGGCAGTGGAGGTGGCAGAACTGAGGGCTAGTAGGAGCTGTTCCAAACACATCATTCAAGTCATGCAGTTAAGCAGAAATACCAAGGAATGGTCACCTCTGTGTTTACCCTGCTCCCATGTTCTAGAAATCCCTAGAATAGGAGCAGATTGTGAGGCAGGAGACAGCATAGGATGAAGTCTGAGACTGTGCTGCAGTTGCTGGCCAGCATCCTGGTTGCCAGGCAATGCCTTTTAGCACTCAGGTAGGATAAATAGTAAACCAAGGCAGGGAAGAGGAGGGACATGTCTCACCTGGGACTCAGCCAGCAGTCCAGAGCCTGGCACTATAAGATTGCCATCATTCCAAACAGCATAAGCAAAACTATGACAGTGCAGGAGGAGAGGAGGGTCCTTGAGAGTGGGCTCCTGTAAGCTTCTCTAACAACCTGGCTAAGATAGCCAGGTGCTCTGACTGCCCCAAGGCCTAGAAGGCAGGAGGGGAGTCCTTGACTATTTCCACTTTCTGGGGGGAACCCCTACCCATACCAACATTTGGGTAGTCATGTCCCCCTGGGGGAAGCTGGCACCACCTTACCCTCATCCCGCCAACTATACAAGTCCTCAGAACAAAGGACTTTGGGCTTCTGGCTACCCTCACTTCTGGCCACCCTTGCTGTTGCCCTACCTTAGCTAAGCCCATTCTCTTCCACTAGAATGTATCACTAATAAACTTGCTTGCTTGTTAACAAACATACTAATCTGTAATTCTGCATGGGCAAGAAGAACCAGGTTTCTCCCATTAACTTAATTGGTGCTGAAACCTGGGATCCTGAATCAGATCCCACCCTTTGTGTCCAACCATTCCAACCATTTGGAACAAAGTGATAGAGCCTCTCTCACCTTCGGGATAAAGGAGACGCTGCACTGTGGGAGGAGGGAATTCAAACATGCTAGGCCTTCATGTGGAGGTAGAAATAATGAAATTTGAAGTGCTCCATTTCCCCTGGGTTCTGAAGACAAAAGAAACACTTCCTCCCTCCTGCCCAAGTTCTCTGGTGTCCCTGCATGAGTGGGGGCTTCACAGAGGTGTCTGGGGTCAATCCCTAAGACAAGCAGGGAACTCCCATCGCTGTAATGTAACTGTAGCTCATCTGGGGACCTTCCAAATAAGGACTGGTCACCCTCTACTCTGGGCTGCCCCTGGCTGTTTTAGACAGTCAAAAGAGAAATCAAGGAAGTTGGAATGACCAACCGTGTAATGGCCTTTGGGAACCCCTCTCACAAAACAGCCCCCATCACATGGATTCCTTAGCCTTTCTTTCTCTAAACCTGGCCAGGAAAGAAGTCCATTTAAATCATTGATTGTAAGCTCACAGTCTCTCTCTTCCCAGGTGGCTTCCCATACTTCAATTTGCATCCAAATACCCTTCCCAGGAGCTGCAAGGAGGGGCTTTGTTACATCTTCCAGGTGAAAATCATGCTCTCTCCCTCTGGAGAAACTGCCACACACAGCAGGCACACATCAAGCAGTTAAGTGGTACAAGGGTGCTTGCTGCAACAAAGACACCTGTGAGAAGATAAACTGGGATGTGAACCAGGACAGAACTCGAGGTTTCCCCACCAGCCATGAGCAGAAGTCCACACCACAGAGGCACAGTGTAAAAGTAATCATACTCCCGTCCCTGTGCGTATTCCCCACTTTGATTTAGTTCTTCAGAGGAGAGAGCAAGTTATTAGCCTTTAGTGGGAAGTCCTGGCTTGCTCAGGTCCTCTCCTCCTAACTAGGCCTTTTCATTCAATTTTGCCATATTCAGAACTCCTTTATCCATTTACATTTCTACCACTCCCATGTCTGTCTGTTTTACAAAATAATTGCTGTGTTTGCTTTCCAGCAGGGTGAAATTATACAAGCATCTCCAAAAGTCTATAAAGCCCTAATATACTTTCATTTATAATCCTGATGCTTATTTTAGAATGTTGTGTCTTGGAGAAAGGATATATAAGTTGCAGAAGGATTGAGTACATTGCAGAGGGCCTGTGTAAGTTGTAGGTGGTCTCTGTAAGTTGAAGAAGGACTGTGGGGGGATAAGTGGAAAAAGAAGGAATTAACGTGAAGGATTGTAAAGGAGCAAAAAGAAGGAATTAAGGAAATGAAAAAGGGTAAGAAAGAATAGACATACATATCATGGGAAGGACATTGGAGTAGGTAACTCAAGAAAAGATATGAAATTGGGAAAAGAACAAAAGGAAAAGAAAGGCACATAGATAGATGGTAAAGCAAAGTAACATAAGTGAAAGAGCCAAAAATCTCCCTTTGATTTTTCCAAACCAATTATTATTTCCCAATAGAAATGTGAGGTACCATTGGCAGTGGGAAAAAGTAATTGATTTCTTAGTCTGATACACTTTCATAACCATATCCTTTTAAATTGTTTTTTTGGTATTTAGAGACAGTCATTGTGTTTTTTATTTGAAATATTATTATCCAAAGGAATTTGCATGAGAATCATACTGCTTTTTACCTAAATTTTGCTTCTCTGTTCCTGCAGGGCAACAAGTCAATTTCAGTTTGAGATCTTGTCTCTGTCTCTGCTACAGTTATTCTTTGCTTGGTTTCTTTTCTTTGGGAGACTTGGTGTGATCTTTGCTGTTTTGTATACACAGGAACCTTCTGCCTCCACCAATTGGGCTTCCTGCATTTGGAGTTCGTCAGGATTGCTTGTGGGCCTGATTGATGTGAGAGAAGATTCTAAGCCTGTAAGGTAACCAGTAAAACCGGGGGGGGGGGGGGGGGCACGGGAATGAGTCTTTTAAACACTCTGAATTCTCCCTCTGGAGACCCAGGAGCTGTGGTCCCAGGAACCAGCCGTGCCAGACTTGATATCTACCCTGCCTCTTCTCTAGCCTCTGTGAAAGCTGTCAAGGTCACTAGATAATGAAACAGCTCACTTTGGAGTTGTTTCACTAAAAAAAAATGTAGTAACCACCAAGAATGATTTTTTTTTTTCCCTTTCTCCAGCCTCTGCCTTGAGCAAAGCAAGGTGGCCTTGGGGGTGGGGTAGCACACTGTACCCTAGGGCAGAGCCCTGCTCTCACGCCCCCTCGCCCCTGGCATTTTACAGAGACAGCCTTACCTCTCTTCCTTAGACACCTGTTTTCTAATCCAATAGATCTGAAGCCAGACCAACCCGGGGCCACATAGGTAGCAAGTGTTTTACAACCTTGGGACCTCTCTTATTGGGTTGAACAATATTGTACCAGCCTCCCCTCCTTCTGGGAAATATACCAACTGACTAGTGCCATCCCCTCTCTCCAATTCCTTGGCAACTTGCTGTCAAGGAGCTGAACTTAAAAAAGCTTTGAGATCTGCAGAAAGGGTTGAAGTTAATTGAAGCCTTCAGCTTGGTAGTGTCAAAGAGGAGACAAATAGTCCACGGTAGGTTTAACTCAATCTTTCACTGGCCAGTGCATCTGAGTTTGTGTCGCCAGAGAGATTGGTAGCTTTGTGGTGTGAAAACAAGGGATACCCTACAACCACTAGATGGCTCCTTGGGCAAAGAAGGGGAACACATCTAGGGAACCCAGAAGTTCTACTCATTGTTTTCATTTCCTAGGTGCTCCACAGACCAGGTGGGAAATACACCCACTATCCCCACCAGGATTCCAGTTGGGATGCATTCTTAGGAATGTTTAACCCTGAAACTCTCAAGAAAAAGAGGCTAATTTTCTTGTATAACATACCCTGGCCTCAATATAATTTCGGAGATAGGGAAATATGGCCTGAAGATGGGAATATCAATTACAATATTATACTCCAATCACTTCTATTCTGTTGGAGGCTAGGCAAGTGGCCGGAGCTTCCCTACATGCAAGTTTGTTTGTTGTTTGTTTTGCTTTGTTCTGTATTATCTCATGCTCCATCTCTTGTTCTGGGTCAAGGAAACATCAACTTCAGGTCTACCGGTTACATTCTAGATGACACCTTTTAAGTTCCCCCACAACTGGGAGAAGGAAGCCAGGGTTCAAGAGAAGGAGGAATTAAAAGAGACTAAGCACATCCAAACTTTAGCCATGCTTGTGGGAACTTCACAGTCATATCCTGCATGCCCCGCACAGTCTGCTCCAAAAGACACTAAGTGACATGTGTGCCAAGAGAAGGGGCATTGGACAAAAGAGTGTACTAATCAAAATAAGCCGCCTCAACCACCCTGCTACAAATGCAGGACTGCAGGCCATTAGGTAGACTTCCGTCACTGGGGCCACAGTGCCCCTGGGACTGAGGCCATGACTGCCTTGCAGATGGAAACTCAGGACTGAAGCTGTCTGCCCCAGTCAGCCCCACCTGGAGAGGTTACCATTATTGGACTGGAACCCAGGGTATGCATGAATGTGGCAGCTAGGATGGTAACTTTCTTATTAGATACCTGGGCCACCTACTCTGGCCTTACTTCCTCCTCTAGACCCTGCTCCTCACAATCCTAACAAGAAAGCCTGCAACCAAGAATTGTCCACCCTCAGGAATTTAGGGACAGCCCTTATTTATCTGGACAAGCATTACAGGAGTATAGAAACAAACTGGCTACCAATATAGACAAGTCAAACCAGGGACATGGCTTATTTAAAAACCTAGAAGGGTCCACTTCAGATTCCACTAAATACCCCAACTGCAATAAAGCCCACAGGAACAGCCAGGTGGGTCCACCTATCTTAAACCTGTCCAACAAGTCCCCATGGGAACCATAGACAGGCTTATGAACCCATCAAAGACCTCAAACTCCTCTTCAAGAAATAAAAGCCTTTTACAGAAAAGTAACAATAACTGAACCTTAGTGTAATTTCCTTTCTCAGATTTCTAACACTCTTTCTACCAGCCTGTCCATTTACTCAGCCTTCTCCTCAGAAAGGAATTTCTCTACCCCTGTTGGATTTTTTAAAAAGATTTATTTATTATTTTTCAGAAAGAAGGGAAGGGAGAGAGGCAGAGAGGGAGAGAACATCAATGTATGGTTGCCTTTCACCTGCCTCCAGCTACGGACCTCGCTGGAGACCTGGCTTGCAACCTGCCCTGTTGGATTTAACTTTCATCAAATAAAATCCCAAGTCCTCCACTCCACTAATCCTCTTGTCAAATTTGTTGCCTCTAGAATAGAGCAATCACAATCGACAGCCTGGGACCTCAGGCTCTGGACACCTATCATGGCTGATAGATGGACAAATGCTTCCCTCCACCTCCTCTGGCCCACATTCAACACCTCTGACAGTCTCAGGAATTCTTCACCAACTCCTAAATAGAAGAAGGCAAGAGTTTTGTGGTGCTCAACAGGCAGTGTCTACCCTCCCATCCAAATCTGAAATAGGTACAGAAGATGGAACCTTACCCCTCAGCAACACCCCCCAAAATTTTTGAGAACCAGGATGCAGGGAGAAGATGAAGCAGAAGATAGCACAGGAAGAAGTCTGAGACTATGCTGCTATTTCTGGCTAGTGTCTAGCACCCTGGACAGGTAGGATAAATAGTAAACCAAGGCAGGGAGAAGGAAGGAGACGTCTCACCTGTGACTCAGCCAGCAGTCCTGAGTCTGGTCCAATGAGATTCTCAGCATTCTGAACAACACAAGCAAAACAATGATAGTGTAGGAGGAGGGGAGGGTCCTTGGGACTGGGCTCTTATAAGCTTCTCTAATAATCTTGCTAAGATTGGTGGGCATCCTGAACATCCCAAGACCTAGAAGGCAGGAGCAGAGTCCTTGACTATTTCCACTGTCTGAGAAAGAACCCACACACATTCCTATGTTTGGGTAGTTACATTCCCCTGGGGAAGCTGGCACCACTTTTGACCATCAATCAATATGAACTCCCTCACCCCCTTCTTCCAACTATATAAATCCTCAGAAAAAAGGACCTGAGGTATCTGGCCACTGGGCCTCTGGCAAGCCTTGCTGTTGCCTTTCTCTCCCACCTTAGCTAGACCTGTTCTCTTCCAGTAGAACATATCACTAATAAACCCTGCTTACAAGCTAATAGATTTGCTGATCTGCAGTTCTTGACTGTGTGGGCAAGAAGAACCAGGTTTCCCCCGTTAACAATTGGCATGCTCACCTCTGCCACTGCACCCCATCTGCCCTTCCCCATGCTCACCAAGCTCCACCACATTGGTCTCCCTTCCTTTTCTTGACTTACACTGAATGAAATACTCCTCCCTTGCCTCTTTATGTGGCTGGCTTCTCCCATCATTCATGTCTTGGTTTGTTGTTGTTTTGTTTCATTTTTGTTTGGTTTTGTGAAGATGTTGGGTACTTCAAACCCAACCATCAGGCTTTATGGTGGTCTTTGAAGCATTTCCATTAACCTTCAGGAATAAAACTCAAAGAATCCCTTTATCACTGTTACTTTACTTTTCTAAAAATACTAGCTATGGCAAAGGTCAAGAGAAATAAAACAAATATTGGCATGATAGAGACATGATTATAATATGCACTTGATATACTTAGATACTTAGAAAATCCAAGCAAATTTAAACAACTTATTAGAACTAATATGAAATTAAGTATTGTGGTTGGCAAACATAACAATAGCATTCATATACATAAGTAGTCACCATGCTGCAAATATAGTGGGAATTCTCAGAGAAGATTACAGATTAAACAAACACAACTAATTTTGCTTTCCCCTGAACTTCACCAAAACCATAGATAACAAGGGGAATTTTTTTTTTTAAGGGCATAGACTCATAGGGATGAGGAACAACAGAGAGAAAATACCAGTAAAAGTATGAAACCTGTAACACATATGGACAAATGATGTGTTACATTTGCCAAATCTCAAGTCAATGGGACACACTGAGAATTTACCCAATTTACATAATCCTTGAAATGTACAAAAGCAAAAAATACAAAGCAATCTGCTTCTGGTCATATATCTATTGGATGTCAGAACTTGATTTCTTTTTTTCTTTAAACAGTTTATTGATATACAATTTACGTATCATAATGTTCACCTGACCGGTGTACAATTCAATATTTTTAGTATATTCTTAGAGTTGTGCAACCATCATCATAACCAAATTTTAGAACATTTTCATAATCGCAGATCTCAGTTTAAATGGCACCTCCTTCCAGATTTGCTCCCTGATTATTCTCAGTAGACCCACACCCCATCATTTCCTGCTTCTTCAAGCACTAATAATGGTTTGCAGTTACTTTGGTTAGCTATTGGCTTCCTGAATGCTGTCTGCCTTTCCTACTAAAGTGCAATCTCCATAAAAAGGGAGTTTGTCTCTCCTGCCATCTCTGTAGTCACACTGGTAGCATAGCACGGGGCCTGGCACGTAATATGTATTCCCCAAAACCATTTGCTGAGTGAACCTGTAAGAAATAATGGCAGTAGGAAATGAGCCTGTGGCATCATGAGGATCAGCTGTCAAGGGCAATATTCTATTGTACTGAAGAGGAAAGGAACAGCAAGAGGAGGGCACTGGGCAGTTCTCCACCTAGTGTGTGGAAAATGAACCAATCTTTCAAGACTGAGTGTACCTTTTTGGTTCTTGGGCAGGTAGGGAGAGTGGGAACAGAAGACCTAAAGAAGAAAGTAGTACCATTAATAACAGTGGGCCCATCTCCTTTAATTAATTGGAAAAATACAACAATATGATTGTACATGCAGCTCATGCTATCAAAACTATCAAATTATCCATAATGCTTACACTAACACACTAAAATATACAGAGTAAATGTTCCTTTGATGCATCAGCTCTATCTGGTAGTATTAATCAGATGCTGAGTACAAGGTAGGAGCTAGAATTTCTATCCCTATTCTACCACTTATTAGCTATGTGACTTTCAGCCAGTTATTTAACTGTTTTGTGTTTTAATTTGTACATTTGTAAAATAGACTTATTAATAGTTCTTCAATCATAAGAACTGTTGTGAGTATTAAATGAATATTATCAGAACAGGACCTGTCATATACTGAATGCCTTATAAAAGTTACCTAAGAGTTATAGAAGTAGCAGTAGTCATCATTGTAGTGGAGGTAGTGGTGGTGGCAGTGGTATAAAAAGTAGCAGGTAGTAGTAAAATGCTAAAAGTGCAGCCCATCATGCCTGTTTTATGAGGCAAGACAGTCAGATTTAGCTCAGTGTCAAGCAGTGTCAAATACAAAGTACTAAATTAATGTTGAATTGACTCGTGCTCACAATGTTTCCTATCATACAGCAAGGTGATTTGACACAATTGATTTTTCCTCAAGAAGTGAGTGAATCATCAAGTTTGTAGTCCCTGTCATTGGCAAACTGATTCCAAATAATTCATCCTCAACTTTGGTCCAGAGAGTGTCAGAACCATGGCCGTATTCCTGCACATGTGAATGTGTATGTCAGAGGTGATACATGTTGGAGTGTGATTCCACAGGCCCCACAGCGACCTGGCCCCAAAGCCACTGGGAACCTTTCCGTCTGCTGCAGGATGAGAACAGGAGCTACCTGGTACTACTGCTTTCCAGGGGCTGGGTGACGGTGGACGTTGGGGGCAGAGGGGTGCCCACACCTACTATCCTTTCCTGGGATCTGGGATAGTAGCCAATGTCCCAGATCCATCACCGACACCAGGAAACCCTTAGCACCAACTCCATGTGTTGCAGAACATGAGAACATTCTTTTAGGGAGCAAGATGGAAACAAGATGGAAAAATAGGGGACATTCCTGAAAAAATAAATTAATAAATAAAAAGCCATGGTATTCTCTGATCATTAGAAACGTTTCTTTTGAGGAGTCACCAGTTTTCATTTATTTACAATATCGCCGATGCTTTCTGTTCAAAGATAAATGAAACAAGCCATCATTGAGCTTTTGGTTGACTTCACAATTGGTTTATCCAGTGGGATCTATGGTCCACGTGTATTATCCACGGAAACTGGAAAGCAAAGTGAAAGTGGTTTTAGCTTATGATCTGCATCAAAATTGGCTTCAGATCAGGACAAGACTCCAGGTCCAAAAAGCAAGGTGCAAGACCAGTTATTTAATTCTAAAAAAAATAGTTATCCAGAAGAAGAGGTTTTCAGCATAAACAAGAGGTAAGTGAGCTGACTTCACATGAAAAGAGAATGTGTCATTTAAAAAAACAGCCTAAAGGATTATTTTTACTTATTAAATAAGTCACACAGCTAGTGAATGTTCTGTTAATAATAGAAAGAATAAAAAACACTCAAAATAACCACAGAGCAGAATTAAACATCTTACACTATTAGAAAACAAGAAGTATCTTATAAGATGCCCCATCCTTCCACTTCTGGTTCTTCCTGAAAAATAAAATTTCAGGCACATGAAGGAGAGCAAAAAAAGTCCTCCAACTCCTGTGATTTGTGCTCACAAAGATAATCAATTACGATAAGATCATTAGGGTAGATCCTAATCCAATATAAATGGTGTCCCTGTTAAAAGAGGAAAGTTAGGGCAAAGACACAGGAACAAGAGTGAAATGTAGCATTGGAGGCAGAGACTGGAGTTGTGCAGCCTTGAGCTAAGAGACACCAGGGTTGCCAGCCCCAGCGCCAGAAGCTAAGAGACTTACACGGTCCACCTCCCTGGCCATGGGTTTGCTTTGGGGATAAAGGTGATTTGATAAGAGCCAGTAAGATTTAAGATACTCCTTGAGCTTCTAGAAAAGATAAAGCTCCTTCTTCTTTTTCCTGAGTTGCTGCCAAAACTCTCTTTTCAGGTGGATGTAAACAAGGATGACTTAGTCCTGGAAACTTTACCTTAAAACTCCAAGGTCATAACCTCCCTCACACCGGTGTCAAGACCAAGGAAATAAAGCAGAGATGTTGACAAAAATAAAAATTTTCTGCCTTGGATCAACCCAAATTTTATATGCAAGTTTCAGTTACAGGAACCAATACACTAACTTTTACTATTTAAGTCTGCGAGTTGAGTTTTAGAGAAGCAACCATTTAAAATGTTTACCTGATCTCCCTGGCCCCTTAAACACACAGTCAGACACTTACTCTATTTTAACAAAGAGGGATTTAATATTTCTCTCAGCTTCACTAAACTTCAAAAAGTCTTTTTCCTGACTATAGGCCCCTGACACCCCTTTACTTTAGTGCATTTACTTTAGAAAACTTGATGTTGTAAAATCTTTCTCTTTCCCTTTGAAATGCTTGCCCTGCCCCTTTGAGCAAATCTTTAAAAAAATTTTTACAACTCAAGAATGTCTTTCTCAAGGACCTGGAAACCCTTCCTTTGAAATGTAATAATCATCAAAGGAGACAGCATCTCTAACTTCCAGTCTCTGCGGAGGGGTAGGAGCTTAACTTCAATAAGCACCAATTAGCAAGCACAGATTGCCTAATCACACTGACCAGCGTGCCTGTGACATCTTCCAGTCATTTCCACCATCTCATGTCAGCACTTCAAACACTCCTGCCTTTTGTTCCAGGAGAGTTGCCTTCAACCTGTCTATCCTGTTGTAATAAGGTCTTTCTTGCCAGTGAGATTTTTCTTTTATATCTCAGAATCTCTTCTACGTTCTTCTTTTTACAAAACCAGGCAGGACACAATCCATTCAAACCTTTTCCAATAGAGTGTTTTGCTGGTGTCCCTTAGTGTGAGTAGCATACAAGGCTGACTCGCTCGGATGAGATGAGCAGCTTCCGTCCTTTACTCAGAGAAGAGGTGGGGCATTATCGGGATGAATAATGCCAGCAGTAATTCCCCGCTGCACCTTGTTGGGGGATGGAGGGTTAGTTCATTTTATGCCCTCAATTCCCTTCCCCTGGTTTTCTCTTATGTCTGTTTCTCTTGGCCTGAAAACTTCCTCTCTCCCTTTCTCCCTGAACCAGGTTTTCCTTCCAAGCCTTTTCCTTGATGATAAGAAGATAATCAGCTGCATCCCCTCACACTGAGTGGGCAGACTGCTTCAGGCAGGCAATGTCTTCTGGTGAAGGCAGCCCAATTTCATTGTTAGGAAAACATGTCTGGAGGCCAAACACTTGAGTCTATTTCATTCACAAGTATTTCTCTTGAGTAGACACAAGGCTCTAGGTAAAATTATCAGCTAAGAATAAACCCTGTTCCCCTTATGTTTTAGTTTTATAATACTAACTTTTAACCAAGTAAAAATAAAAATCTTTCCATTTAAGTTTTGCCCTGATGACATTAGTAAGCCCTATGATTGAGCAAGAATGTAGCAAAGAGATAAAATAATGAGCCTTTAACTTTCTGCTTCTGCAGACCACATCTTCCCACCTGACTATCTGAATGGTCTGTTTCTGTTTAGAGTCCCCTTCATTGTTCCACCCTCTCATCCAGAGTTTTAACATCCTTGAGAGAATCACTAGGAAGAAGGAATGTGAGACAGATCCTACTCCTCAGATCTGAGGAGTCTCACACTGGGATTGTGGACAGAATCAAATCCCTCCATTGAGGAACACTTCAGCTTCTTAGCAACAGCAGCTTCCAGTGTCTCTTACCTCATTGTCCTATCAGGTTGGCCATAAAGTCCACTTCATTTTCTCCAGAAAATAAAAGATATGTTTTTCCATTTTCACTAATAACTTTATTGAATTAGATATTTTTTGTGATATAATGTTGATTGTTCTCAATTTAATGTCCCAATTCGATCACTGCCAACTTCAACTAGTCTACCCTACCATGGAACACTGTCCAGGAAGAAATTTCCAGCACAAAATTTCATAAACCACTTTGGACACGTTTGATCAGCCATAGAGCTTTCTCCATACACTGCACTTTTTTTTTTTTTTTTTTTTTTTTTTTTTTTTTTTTTTTTTTTTTTTTTTTTTTTTTTTTTGTATTTCAGTTGTGTTTTTACCTTTCTTGAAATAATCAAGCATAAAATGTCAAAAAAAGTTGTGTATATTCTTCCATCTTCAATATTAAAATATCTACCCAAAATTCACCAATATTGATAAGTTTTTCCTTTAAATGCACACTGATGTGACAGCTATGACTATACAATCTAATTGTTTTGGATGAAGTTAAAGAGAACTAAGTGCTACTAGAGCCATCTTATAGAAAAAATACAAATGAAATTTTGGCCAACCTAATGCCTAATATTGGAAAGCTCAGCCCTGCTACTAGCACTAATGAGGGAACTACTCACTAATGGGTTTTATGAATGATAGTGACATGATCAGGTTTATTGGTAGTAAGTAGATTTAGCTGTAATATGAAGACTGAGAGGAGGGGACAGGAAGAGACTAAGAAAATCAGTTACCAGATGTTTCTGTCCAGAAATGGGATGAAGATTGTAGTAATGGCAATTGCTGATCATAGGAGATTTTAGTTGAACGAAACAGTAGGATATGGTGATAATTAACTGGATGCAAATGGGAGAGGTTAGGGAACTGGAGATTTCAAGAATGACACTAGGTTTCATGTTGGAGCAACAGGGTAAAAAAAATAAAAAACAGCTGGCATTCATTGACATTTTCTATTTGTCTAGCACTGTTCTTAACCCTCTACATATATACTCATTAATAAAACAAAATTTTGAGGTTTATATGACTGCTATTATCCACATTATACAAATTAGGACACTGAAGCATACAATATAAGTAGTTCACTATAATACACAGTAAGCGTTAGAGCCATGATTCAATCCAGCCACACTGCTGCAGCATCCATGTTTCCAATTACTGTGACATTCATTGAGGAGGATGTCTCAAAAATAAAATGCTTACTTGATTTCTGAATAGGATGCATTTCAAGTGCTTTGGAGACATCCTAAGAGAGATATTACAGAAGTCATTGAAATATATAGGACTCAAGCTCAAGAGTAAGGACTAGAAAGAAAGTAGAGATTTGGGTCATTAATATGTTGATAGTAATTGAAACCAAAAGGCAGATGAAATTGGTTGTCCCAGGAAAGTAGAGCAGTGGAGGAGCTAAGCTTCTAAGGAACACCAGTATTTAAAGGGTAGGTAGAAAGATGAGGAGGAGGTGGCAAAAAAAGTTTTCTCAGAGATGAGAAGAAAGCAGGAGAGTGGTGTCATGAAAAGCAAAAAAAAAGGAAAATGGAAAAAAGAAGTGGTCATCATTGAGAGAACAAAACCAATAGAAAGGTTGCTAAGAATGAAGCCAATACAGAAGGATGAGTGAAGATAAAAATGGGAAGAGGTGAAGAATAGGCTATTCCCAAGATGGAGTGTGCCAGAAAGGCTGGGCTAGTTCAGGCCACTGGGGAGGAAAATCCTAGGCAGGAAGGAATAAAAGACGGGAGGAGGATTGGAGGGGAAAGTTTAAGGGAGATTTCTGGTTTGGTAGGAAACATTTTTGCCTAATGGTTTTTATATTCTCTAATAAGAAGGAAAGGTTATTGGTTTTATTACATACCAATACTCCCTGGGTTTTCTAACTTTTTTTTATTAAAAATCCCAAATGTCCTTTAGCAGGTTATATCTACCTATATATTTACTCTATAAGAGACTAAAAGTGGAAACATTTTAAATGTTTATTTATCACTCTACTTAAAATACAGTAATAGTGAAGCTGTTACGTATTAACATGAAAACATTTTATTTAAAAAAAGCATGGTTTCCAGATGAGAAGGTAAATTAGTGACAAGAGTCACATTGTTCCACATTTGCTTTGCAACTCACTTTAATACTGGGCTTAATACAAGATAACTGGATTCCCCTATCTGTTTCTGTATTTAATCTGTTATAATATGCTGTGTAAAGGCTAGGATAGGAAACATTTGTTAGCCATGTGTCAGGATGGTGGGGGCTGGTTCCCCATTTCTCTCTGAATAGGGCTGGCCTTCCCACTGGAGTCTGCCAGCCAGCTAGCCTTTAAGCTAATCTTATCCCAAAGCCCAGAACACTGAGCCTGGGAGTGGCCACCGCAGGGGCCTTGAGCAGGCAAGTGTTGCCTGTGGCTATACTGCCTCTTTGTTCTGGTGTGTATAGAGCCTCCTGTGTTCCAAGGTGTATGTAAGATGTCCCTGCTATAAGCTAGTGCATGCCACTATTGCACAGGGTAGACAAACTGTGTATGGAATGCCAACATCTTCACAAGACATCTGGCTTTACAGTCATTAGCCTGCTGATACTTGCAATACAGTATGCCAAATCTCCTGAAAACTCCATGTACGATCATGTTTATCATATCACCAGGCCAGAGGCCTGCCCACTATCAGAATCTACTGGTCTGCAGCTCAAAGTGCCAAGACCTGACACCATGTCAGACAATCACAGATATTATTGTTTGCTATAACCTAAAGTGGACATATGGTAGTTTCCAAAAGACTGATTGTGATGAGGAATCTGAAATTACATCAATGCACTTTTCATATGCTGTTATACTAAAATCCATTGATCTATCTTCACCCAGTTCTATTAAATTATATAAGAACAGGAATAAATTTAACTAAATGGTTACGCTTAGATTAACACTGTCCAATTAGATTATGAAATTGAAGACAGACATTGGGGAAAAAAGGTACAAACAAGACATCAGTCAATAATAGAATAAAAATGAGGAATTTCAGAACCACAGCAAGTGGTTTGGAAGGAAGGTTAGAGGTAGAGCCTCAATGCATTAAAAGAGGTGAGAAATAAGCTGGGATAGTGATATGGGATAAATTGTGTGTCTGCAAATGATATGCTGAAGTCCTAATTCTGGTGCCTGTGAATGGGACCAAGTTAAATAAGTTAAGATGCATAGGGCCGGGTCTCTAGCCAGGTCTACATCTGGGGACAGGTGGAGGGCAGCCATGCATTGGTGTCTCTCTCCCTCTCTGCCTCTCTCCCTTCCCTTCTCTTTAAAAATAATAAATAAATAAAGATGCATAAGGTGGCCTGCTAATATGATATAACTAGTGTCATTATAAGAGGACTACATTATATGAAGAAAATGACACACACAAAGAATGCCATGTGGCAGCAGGTAGAGGCAGGCATGGTGAAGCTATAAGCCAAGGAATGTCAAGGATTGATAGCTACCACCAAAGCTAGGAAAAGGTGGGGAAGGATTTTATCCAGAAAAATTATGACCTTGCTAATAAACCTTGATTTGTAACTGCTGGCCTCCAGAACTGTGAGATAATACAATTCTGTTGTTTTAAGCCACCCAGTTTGTGCTATTTTGTTATGGGAGCCCTAGAAAACTAATGCAGGTGTAGTAGTAGGATGTATGATGTTCCAAATTACTCATTCCTCCTTTCCACAAGAGGAATCCTACATTGTCACCTGTTGCCATGCAACTTTCAATATCTATAACGGGAATGAGAGGAATGAATATACCTCATTGCTCCACTTCAGTTGATCTTGATCACATGACTTGATTTGGCCAATAGAATGAATGGAAGTGGTGCATGCCACACCAGAGCAGGTGCTCTACAAATACTACATATTTCTGTTGACTCTCTTGCTCCTTTACTTCTGCCAAGGGTACGGCAGATCCCAGGAAGAAGCTATTCCTTTAGCCTCAGCTGTTTCTTTAGCCTCAGAAATACAACCAACTTGAATGCCACATAAACATTGTTGAAACATATAGAAATTTGGAATCATCTGTCACTACAACCAAACTTAGGGCCTCAAATCAGTTCAGACAAATGAATTCCTCTCCATCAGGTCTAGTGTTTTAGATATGAGATTGTCCTTATAATCATTAAATAATTCTATTTGGCCCTGACTGGTGTTGCTCAGTGAGTTGGGCATCATCCTGCAGAATAAAAGGTTGCTGGTTCGATTCCCGGTCAGGGTAAATGCCTGGGTTGTGGGCCAGGTCCAATGGTTGGGGGTGTGAAAGAGTCAATTGATCCATGTTTTTCTCACACATCAGTGTTTCTCTTCTTCTTTTTCTTCCTCCCTTCCCCTCACTCTAAGAGTAGATAAATAAAATCTTTAAAAAATAATAATTCTATCTTTGAAAGTCTTTTCATTATTCTCTAGTACTCCACTGCTTACTGAAAGCAAACTATCTCAGTTTCTTTTATAAAATTCCATTAATACAAACCCAGCTCCCAGTTTTATTATCAGTTATGTATGCATTGATGTAATGTTCTGGTTTTATTTCTTATATGAATGGAGCCATGGCAATTTTACCTACCTTAGCTCTAGGTGGGGGATGTTGCACATGGAGGTGAAAGTGAAGGTAGGTGGAGGATCACAGAATAGCTAAGTTGTTCCACAGCCATATGACTGTGGCTAGATTTCCTAACTTTTTAAAACTTAGTTGAGGTAGATTTTTAATATTATATCTCAAGTCCAATCTTAATGAAACAAAACCATAAATAGTTTTGAAGATGGAAGAGAATGAATATGTGTGTCCTTCCAGTATTCATATTCCCTATTCTCTACTGCGATGCTGTTTGAAGACAGGGCCTTCGAGAAGTGATTAAGTCATGAGGGTAGAAGTCTCATGAATGGGGTTAGTGCCCTTACAAAAGAAACCCCAGTGAGTTCTTTCACCCTGTCTGCCATCTAAAGTTACAGAAAAAAAAGACAGCCATCTATGAACCAAGAAGCAGTTTCACTAAACACTGCATTTGCCAGCACTCTAATCTTGACCTTCCAATCACCAATTTCTGTTGTTAAAGCCATCAGTCTGTGATGTTTTTGTTTTCGTAGCCTGAAGGGCCTGAGATATAATAAACCTTAAGTACTCATGAGAAATTAGGTCTTAGAATATTATATATGACTTTTATTAATTCAACAAATATTTATGATAACATACTATGTTCTTGGCCTCCTTCTAGGTGTTGGAGATACAGGAGATAAAGCAGTTAACAAGCAAGCAAAATCTCACTCTTGAGTAGCTCATTTTTCTAAATGATACATGATTTATTTCTAGTTCTATTTTGTCATGAGGATTTGAATACAAGCTTTAGTTGCTGTTAATTGGTACTGCTACTTTTTAAAAAGTACATATATACCATCTTTTTAAATGTAATTCTAAGGCTCCCATATTGCCTAATTTTCCAACAATATAATAACCATAATAGACACCAATAGCCATTTTGAATTACATTAGCAGCACAAATTCTACAGTCCCTGAATGGATATGATCAACACAGGAAAATGTTTACTAAGTATTAGTCTGAAGACATAGATGATACTTTACCATTTATATATTGACAGACTTAACAGACAATTTGAAAGAAATGTCACTCTCCTTATTCAAATGGTACAATAGTGCAATTAAAACAAGACATTTGTCTTCAAAGGTGCCTTCTCTATCACTACTAATGTTTTGGATTATTAGTTCTAACACTCTGAATAGGTTCTCACTACCCCATTCAATTTAATTAGTGTACCAGATAATATATAAGAGCACACATTGTACTGCAGCTAATAGTAGATAATATCTCTTAAAGAAACCAAGCAATTGCCTTATTCTTTGACTGCTACAGAGAAGAAATGTGTGTTTGTGTGTGTGTGTGTGTATACACATACATTATATTAACATATACATATATGAAAGAAGTCATTGCAAGATGTTGAAACACAGTTCTCTTATGAAGAGCAAAGGTCATCATCATCTTTCTAGAAATTAAAGATAATATCACGAAGAGCAAGCATGTCAAAGGAGTCTTACCCTTTTAAAAAAAAAAAAAAAATCATAGTACGCCAACAAACCATGCCATTTGCTGGCCTAATGATTATTTTGTATTTTTTTGAAGAGTGTTCAAATCCAAATACTTAAGCAATATACTGTAACATGTTCTTATAATGTAGACTGATACTTTGTCAATTTACTCTCAAATATGAAATTGAATCAATATTGAAATCATATCCTTAACATAAAAAGATTCATTTTACAGTGATGGTGTAATTCTGCACATTAAAGGATTTAAGCTAACTCCTCTGCTGAGTTTACTAATTCCTTAAATCTGTCTTCGATCTGTATCCATAGGCAGTTATTATGAAAATCACCAGGATTTTCCAGCTACAGAGAACTTTCATATTCAAAAATCCTCAACTAAGTGCCAGCCATGTATCAGAAAGAATGCTAGATCCTGGCACTAAGACTTCATCCAGGCTACAAGCTACTAAAGAAAGACATAAGAAGAATTGTGGATAACTGAAATAGTTTGGCTATCCAAGAATTAGGCTTTGAAATTGAGCAGGAGCTCATATTTAAATAATTTCCTGTAGCACCATGTGAATCATGAATCAACAAGTCAGGGATCAGATCAGAAATATGCAAATACCTCTTAAAATGGTAGAAGGGCTCCTAGCTTAGAAATACATGGTTAATTTAAGGCCTTGTGGAGAATCAAAATCTTTAATAAATTAGACTGATAACATTAAATTAATGGTATTATTAAATTAATATTCTTGAGCACTTCAGGAAGAGATTGATTTTGAATGTACCACCATCCACCATTCCACAACAGGCTTTTATGCAGCCCAGTTTAATTTGGATGAAGGTATAACATACATGGAAAGCCAGACACCTAAGACAAAAGAGTGCTGCTACCTCAAGATGAGCAATGGTGAGAAGTCAGAGTCAAAGTGTAACTGTTTTGTACTCTAAGAGATCAGGAGGTCTCAGAATTCAAAACTCTGTCCTTTAACAAAAATTCGACATGGTAGTTTACTTTGGAAAAGAACTCAAAAGAGATAGATTGGTGCTGGCAGGGACTGATTTTTATTTCCACAAAAGTTGCAGTAGAAAACTTTTACATTCATAGCCCTGGCTGGTAGCATAGTGGATAAGGTGCCGGCCTGCAAACCCAAAGGTCGCAGGTTCGATTCCCCAGCCAGGGCACATAACAAGGTTGCAAACCAGGTCTCCAGTCAGGTCTGTGACTGGAGGCAGGTGAAGAGCAACCATACATTGATGTCTCTCTCCCTTCCCCTCTTTCTAAAAATAATGAAATAAAATCTTAAAAAAAGAAAACTTTTACATTCAGGAAATCTCTACCAAGCACCAACTGAAGTCAGAACTAAAGCTGATTCCATTTGGCCAGTCGTGTGAGAAGTCACGTACAGGGATCCAAAATTGTTTAGACCACCTCATAGATTTTTACCCTGGCCAGTTGTCTCACTAATCTGGCCATGGTTCAGCTTTGCCTACAGGGGAAAAAAATGAATTTGCCAGGCAGTCACAAATATCTGTTTTGCATGACAGCTAAATTTCTCATTTTAAATAAATAGCATGATGTTCTGGCTTTTAGATTAGTTTTATGTATTTCTCAGCATGAAGTTTCAGCATATGATATCTATCTATTCTGTGACCCTGATTAAATGGTGTTCCTAGTCCTGCAAAGCCAACTCTAGCCTAAGATAAATATACTAATAAAATGCAACCTGGTAAGGACCTGGCTTAAACATGATCCCTTCCTCTCTGACCACACCTGATTGGGCCAAGGATTAATATCCAAACTATAACAGGCTATAGGCAGCCTTCACACAAGAAGTGGATGATAAAATACAGAGTCATTTTTAGAAAATGTTGGCATAACTTCAAGAAAGTCAACAGATATCAGAGTGGATAACAGTGAAGACATACAAAGAGAATGCAGTAAACAGAAGCCCAGAGGCAAGAGAGATGATACAACAGCAGAAGTCCTAATTAAGTAAAATCCATAATGATGGTTGGTAGTAACTGGCAGAGACAAAGTTGCAGGAGCACCATAATGCTAGAGAGGATGACCACAGCAGTTGTAGCTTTCATGATATCCTGGTTCTCCTTGGGCTCTACTTGTAGTTGGAGAAAGAAGTCCTTGCCTCTGTACCAATCCTTCCTAGAAAACCCCACTAAGCAAGTGTTAAGTGTTTTACTTTTGCAATATGGAAAACTAACATAATTTTAAAGAAACATTAAACTGTAATACTCCTTTTTTGAACAGTTTTTTGATTTTCACAAATATGTTTTTAAAAGGTAATAAAATATCAGTACTATGCTGTTTTTGTTACTAATGACCTGGCCTAAAAACAGATATGCAGATCAATGGAACAGAGTAAAGAACTCAGAGAAAAAACAACAGCTATATTGTCAATTAATATTTGACAAAGGCAGCAAGAACATACAATGGGGTAAACACAGTATATTCAATAAACTATTCTGGTAAAATTAGAGAGATACTTGTAGAAAAATAAAACTAGACCACCTTCTTACAACATACACAAGAATAAACTCAAAATGGATTAAAGACTTAAATGTAAGGCTCAAAATTATAAAAATCCTAGAAGAAAACAAAGGCAGTAAAATCTTGGGCATTACTCAAGGCAATATTTTTTTCTGATATATCTACTTGAGTAAAGGTATGAAAAGAAGACATAAACAAATGGACTACACCAAACTAAAAAGTTGACAACCTACTGAAAGAGAGAATATATTTGTCAATGATACATGTGATAAGGGGTTAATATCCAAAATTTATAAAGAATTCACACTACTCAAAAGAACAAACAATTTAATTTTAAAAGGGCAAAGGAACTATATTGACACTTCTCCAGAGAAGACACACACAAGACCAATAGCCATATGAAAAGATGCTCAACATCACTAATCATCAGAGAAATGCACATTAAAACTATAATGAGCTATCACCTCACACCTTTCATAATGCCATCATAGGCAGATCCACAAATGATAATTGCTGACATGAATGTGAAGAAAAGGGAAACCTCATCACACTGTCAGTGGAAATGCAGATTGGTGCATCTACACTGGAAAACAGTATAAAATGTCCTCAAAAAATTATAAATGGATTTGCCTTATGACCTAGAGATATCATTTCCAGAGATTTAACTAATGAAACCCAAAACACTAATCCAAAAGAATACATGCACCCCTATGTTCACTGCAGCATTGCTTACAATATCTAAGCTATAAAAGTAACCCAAGTGCCCATCAATAGATGAGTGACTAAAAAAAAACTGTGGCACTTCTATACAATGGAATATTATGCAGCCATAATAAAAAGAATGAAATCTTACCATTTGCAACCGTAAGAGTATTATGCTCAGTGAAATAAGTCACTCAGAGAAAGACAAATACCCAATGATTTCACTTATATGTGGAATCTAAAGAACAAAATAAACTGACAAACAAAACTGAAACATTCTTAAAGACACAGAGAGAACTGGTAATTGCTAGATGAGAGGGGACATTTGGGGGACTGGGTTTTCAAAAGATGGAAGGGAGGTTGGGGGAAGCATGAAAAAGATGAAAGTATTAAGAAGTATACTTCATGGTTACAGAATAGCCATGAAGAGGTAAAGTACAGAGTAGGGAATATATATAGTCAAAAATATTGTAATAACTATGTGCGGTGTCAGATGGGTGCAAGGTTTATCAAAGTGATCATTTAGTAAGTTGTACAATGTCCAATGATCACCAATCATGGGGTGATACACTTGAAATTAATAAATTGCATGTCAACTATAATTGAAATATAAAAAATATTTTAAAATAAATGTGTGGATAAAACAATAAGTAAATAAATGATAAAATAGTTTTCTATAGTCATATGCTGATGAATGAAACCCTTTTTTTAATGAAAATTTCAATATTTTTTCAACCAAACCGGTGAATATTTTTTTACAAATATATGAACAAATAAATCAAAAAGTCTAGAACTGACTATTTCTCATAAATAGAAATTTATTACCTGTCATATATTCTGAAAACAAAGCAAAATAATCCAATTGAATCATTTTCTAATCCATGAGATAGAGAATACATGATGTATTTTTTGTCACTGTTGATTTAATACAGTTTACATTGTTTCTGAGGTTTAGTAACTTGATTCAAGTATAAACATTTTGATTCAAGTATAATCATTTAGCTCAATTTATTTCTGTCCTTACACAAAATTGTTCTATTTTCATTTCTGTCACCAATTGAGTCTCATCGCCAGCTGAATACATTTTCTCTGAAAAATTAAATAAAAATCTAATCTGTGTTTAGTCCTGCACAAATCACTCATCTCAATGCAAGATGTAGAAACAGAAGTCACTCCAATTGTTTTTTAAAAAAACTTGAACACGAGCTAAGCCAACAGGTTAATGGAGACTAGCTTAAGAGACTGTATTGAATAGTAGCACAGACTCTATATGAAAGTGTTTTTATTTTCAAATTGGAGAAGCTCCAATAATGGTTATTTATGATAAAATAGAAAATTGATGTAAGGAAAAATCACTCTGGGCTCTAGCTAACTGGAAAAACTTCTTGGTACATATAAGCATTGGGTTGGGCTGTGACTGACAAATAGAATTAAAATGAGATAGCAGAGGGAAGATTGTCTCAGGCCATTGGGCACGGAGTCAAGCAAAAGTTTTATCCCGTTGCATGGGTCAGGATAGAGGGGAAAGGAGCATGCAGACAAAACTAACTAGGCAGAGGGGACCATTAGTGAGAAAATTAGAATTTAAGGCTCAACTACTTGAAACCTTAAGAATAGTGGACCTTAAGCAGGAAATGGTCCATATAAAAGTGGTTTCAGGCAGAGGGAAACTGAGCAGTAGGATTTTCTGGGCAACATAACAAGTTACCACAGTACAGTTGGTTGGAATTTGGCAAAAGGCAAATTAGACATAATAAGTGAATGACTGGGAATTAATGGATTGGGCAATAGGTGTGAAAAGAATTGAAGATAATGATCAACCAACCTCTTAAACCTATGTCTCAGAGCTAGAAAATGAGAGTGGAAAGTGGGGAAGATGATGCATTGTAATTTTTAAATAATTAAAGAGCTAACTCAATGGAACTGGACATAAAGGAGAACATTGTGTCCCTCATCTTGCCTATCTGGTAGGTGATCTTATGAATTCAGAACCAATCCAATGTACTGACTGGCCGCATACAAATATGCACGTGTAGTATGGTAATCTTGCAAGGCACAAGCTTGTGTCCTTGCCACCCATCAGTTAGTCCCGTGTAGCACACACAGAGGGTGGAAGAGAATGCTTGAAACTATGACAAGCATTTGCCACTGTCTGGGGCAGTTCGTTTCTCTGAGCTAAACTTCCCCATCAATCAGGCGTACCTCCGCCAGATTTTCCCATCTTCTCTAGGATCTGTTTGGCTATCTGCCCTGAAAAAAAGACCCTCAGTCTTTGAAACAGGGGCCACTGTGTTTATCTGTATGATCTTGTCCCAATCCCTGGATCCAAAACTATATTAAAAGCAGGTGGAATTTAAAGAGTGCCAGGCTAACAATTTGAGGCTCAGTGTTTTATCTTGGCTGTACTACCTGTATTCTTTTGACTTGATCTGCAGAGGATTCTTAACTAAGAGAACACTTCTCCTTTCTTAGGGGAAAGTCCTGCCCTAGCCACAAATCCTCATATCTGGGTCCCCAGTTATTTATGTTGTATTTGAGGTAAACTTGTGCTGATGACTCCCATGCCCCATTTCCAGTTTGCATGCATAGGATGTACACAACATTGGAGGCCAACAGCCTCCATTCAGGGCATATCTGAAGCCTTCCTCTTTTTTTCATTATAAATTTTTCCCAGTCCTCTGTCTGCCTTTGAGTCTCTGCCAAAAGGAAAAGTGATGATAACTGACTCCCTAGCGAGCTCTGAATAAATAGCCTTTGCTTGTGCTCATTTGGCTGGTCTTCATTTATTTCCACAGAAACCTGGTGCTATTTCTCCCTGACTAAGGGAAAGCACATCTCATCACAGTAGGAATTAATAAATTATTGGTTAATTAATGAATTATCCTAGGAAGTTTCCATTGACCAGTCTTATATGAAGGAAGCATGTTTCTCATATTAAGATGATTTTAAAGCAACTTTTTGAGAACCTTGAGAAATAACTGTCATCATTTTGCTGAAGAAACATTTAACTCCTCCTTGTTCCTGCATTTATTACCAGGAGCCCACACTTAGCTGAGAATGGTTCTGTCTGAGTCAATCAAAATTGCTGGCACCATCTTCCAATAGATTATTTAGGGTCTTAATTCTATCTCACATTTAATTTACTTTCCCCCAATCTGAAAGCAAAAGACTTTGAAAATCCATACAAACCAATTTAATAAAGGAGCTGCAATTTAAGATACATCTTTGGAAAGAGCAAGAGAAGCACAAACACAGCAAGCCTATTACCTAAAAGAGATTCTCACACAAAGAGACTGTTTAACCAATTACTTTCATTGTTATGGACTGAGAAGATGGGGCACAGAATTCAATGGTTTCAAAGGTTTCTTTAATTTGTTGAAATAAGTTGGCAATGCAGGAAATAAGAGCTCCAAAGATTTTTCAAGGATTGCTTGGTAATTTACAGATTTAAACGGAAAGCAGTAAATCCATAATTTATTTTAATTACATGGAGGTAGAAGCCCTGGATTCAGAATAAATTGACTGCCACAGTGATATAGTGTCTGAAATGAGTTGGAAGAGCCTACAAATTATGCTTTTTGCATAAGGAATTAAGGAACCTCCCCAAAACCAAACACACAAAAAGTATCCCAAAAGAGGACATAAGAGTTATAGGCTTGACCTAATAACAACACCTCAGTCACCCAAAAGGAGAGCAACAGATTAGATTTGCTTCACTATGCCACAGCCCATAACGAAACTACGCTAAGAGTAGCAAGTTAATACTGAATCAGATTTTTACCCTCAGAGGTGCCAGAGAGACTCTAAGAACTGTGAATAGTATACCAGGAACAGTAAGACCTTCTTGCTACTTCTGCATGACCCCATGAGGGGAGGGCTCTGCACATCATGAGAGCAGGCAGGGCAAGAGAGAAAGCACCCAAGAGGCACGACCCTCCCTGCTGGTGCCAGCAGGACAGCCACAGCAGCCAGGTTCCTCAAGGACACACACCAGACATTTCCAGAACAGCAGAGAGCTCTCATTTCACAGGTGACTGGAGACAGTATCCTTGGCCTGAGTATCACAACCCATCAATGCTGGACACCCACGCAAGGTGTGCACAGGGCTTCCCAGACAGCAGAAGCCAAGAGGAGGACTGGTCACGTGCTTACACTTAGAGAAATATGTGCAGGAAAATCACAGAAATAAATATAAAACCTTCCAGTGGGGTTAGAGTCACCAAATAAAAGATAAGAGATGAGAACCAGAACAACAGTACCTGTTACCATTCACACGATCCCCATTTTTCTTCAAGGATGATATGTGGTTTAGGGAAATACTAGTTAAATTATATAATTTTATTTTCAGGGATGCTATTCTGGAAATTTTATTTTATTTTTAAGTAAAGTTTTTGTTTTTATTTTTTAAAGATTTTATTTATTTACTTTTAGAACAAGGGGAAGGGAGAAAGAAAGAGAGGTAGAGAAACAGGGTATGTGAAAGAGAAACCATGACCAGTTACCTCTCTTATGCTTCCAAATGGGGACCTAGCCTGCAACCTAGGCAGGTGTCCTCACTGGGAATCAAACCACAACCTTTCAGTCCACAGGCCACTGCTCAATCCACCGAGTCACATCAGCCAGGGCTATTTTAAAGCAAAGTGCTTCCTATTCACCCCAACTTGATTCATGATGTTTGGCAGCTTCGCGGCCATCATGACGCAGAACAGAGTTTTCTCCAGACTAGAAGAGGAAATAAAGGAAAACATCTATATCAGAAGAAAAGTAAAACAAGAGGAAGCAAGGAGAAAGAAGCAGCTAGACACATATGTCCGTCCTACTTCCACTGCCAGGTGAAAATCCTGTGAGACAGTGTGGGGAATACAAGGATAACCAGATGGTTGGCCTCTCAGCGGTAGCCTGGAAAACCTGCAAGTTTCTAGGAGTAGCCTGTCATGTCCAGCATGCACAGGCTTGCGGTGGCCCTGAAAGATGGAGCTGGCAAGGTAAATGAGCCTGAGTTTCTGCACTTGACCTACCTCAACCCACGAATGGCTTCAGGAGCTCCCAGAACCCTACAGGACTGATGGAGTTAATGAAGAAGTGCAGACATACTAAGAGAACTGCTGGATTGGCAGAGGCATGGCGCCTTGAAATGCTGTTGCATGTAAGGATTTCTCTTATTTTTCTATTTTCTTATTTTATTGATTATGCTATTACAGTTGTCCCAATTTTCCCCCTTTGACCCCCATCCACCCAGCACCACCCCCCAACTCCTTTGTTCACATACTTGGTTTATGCATATAAGTTCTTTGGCAACTTCATTTCCTATACTTGACCTTAACATCCCCTGACTATTCTGTAACTACCAATTTGTACTTGTTAAGCCCTTCACCTTTTCCACATTGCCCGAAGTCCCTCTCCCCAGTGGCCACCATCCCAATGTTCTCCATATTTATGATTCTGTTTCTGTTCTGCTTGTTTGCTCAGTTTGTTTCTTAGATTCAATGGTGGGGAGATATGTATTTATTGCCATTTTAATATTCATAGTTTTGATCTTCTTTTTCTTAAATATGTCCCTTTGGTTTGGTGATGATGAATTTCTTTAGCTTTGCCTTGTCTAGGAAACACTTTATCTGCCCTTTGATTCTAAATGATAGCTTTGCTGGATGAGTAATCTAGGTTGTAGGTTCTTGCTTTTCATCACTCTGAACACTTCTTGCAAGTCCTTTTTTCTCTTGCTGCTTTTAACAGTCTCTCTTTATCTTTAACATTTGGCATTTTAATTATGATGTGTCTTGGTATGGTCCTTTTTGGATCCTACTTGATTAGGACTCTGGGCTTGTATATCTATTTCCTTTACCAGTTAGAGAAGTTTTCTTTTATTACTATTTATAAATAGGTTTCCAATCCTTGCTCTTTCTCTGGTACCCCAATGATGTGAATGTTGGAATACTTGAAGTTGTCCCAGAGGCTCTTTACAGTATCCTCAATATTTCAGATTTATTTTTTCTTCTTGCTATACTGATTAGATGTCTTTTTCTTTCTTATGTTCCAAATCATTTATTTGATTTTCTGCTTCATACACTCCTGATGATTCCCTGTAAATTATTCTTTATTTCTATTAATGCCTCTTTCATTTCTGATTAGATCATTTTATGCTATTGAAATACCCATTGAGTTCCTGCACATTCTTATAACTAGGATCTTTAATTCCAAATCTGACAGATTGCTTATCTCCATTTTATTTAGTTCTTTTTCTGGATTTTGATTCTGTTCTATCATTTGGGCCCGATTTCTACCTCCAATTTTTGCAGCCTTCCTGTACTTGTTTCTGTGTATTAGGTATAGCTGTTTTGACTCTGTATCTTGGTAGCATGGCTTAATGTAGTAGGTGTCCTGTAGGGTTCACTGGCACAGCCTCCCCTATAACCCAAGCTGGGTACTCAAGGTGCTCCCTTCATGTGGGATGAGTACTTCTTCCTCTGGTAATTTAGTCTTGATTGTTGTCAGAATGTCTATGGGAGGGATTTACTCAGGCCAGAGAGCTTATAGGACTGGCTGTGACCACTGACCAGCAACCACCTTCATCAATGGCTTGTGGAGGTGCTTGGGTGATGGCACTCTGGTGTGCTCTGTAACTGTCTGCTGAGTGTACAGAGTCTGGGGCTTCCCAAGTGCAGGCCAAGTTCAGCCGCCATCTGTGTTTTGCCTAGGGCTCCTTGGCATAAGTGATCTGCAGATGGCTGCTGCTAGTGCTGGGCCTGATGCCACTCAGCAAGAGATATAGGTGGCTGGGCTCAGCTGCTGCTTGTTTGAGCAGATTCAGGAAGGTCTGAAGTCTGTGCCTAGCCCAAGGGCAGAGCCTTAGGTGATCATCAAGGAGGGGCTCACCTTTTAAGCCAGGTAGATGAAGATTCAAATATGGTGGCTGTGTGTGTGAAAGGGCTCAAAATAAGGAATAACAGCTGCTGTCTGCAGTTCTTTCTTGAAGGAGGCTGTTCCCCGGCTCTTGCCCTGATGCCACATACTTCAGTTGCTCCCATATGCCACTGGTGCCCTTCAAGGTACTGCCCTGGTGCTGGAGCCCAAAAGGAGTCTGAATAAGTCTGTGTGTAAGACCCTCTAAGAAGAGGTGCCTGAGAATCCTACAGTTTCTTCTGCTGACCCAACCTCCACTGGTTTTAACAGCCAGGAGTTAGGGAGGTTTATCATCCTGGCAATGGAAGCCTAGGTTGGGTGGTCTGGTTTGGGGCTGGGACCCCTCACTCCTGAGATATCCTTCCATGTTATATTCACCACTCATGGGTTTGGGACCAGCCCATTCTGCACCTGTGCCTCCACCCCTCCTATTTTAATTCCTTAGTTGTTATACTTCCATGCAGCTCAATTTTCTGAAAGTTCTGAGTGATGTGTTCTGTAGATTAGCTGTAAGTTTCCGGTGGTTGTGCAAGGAGGTGAGCTGCATTTATCTATGCCTCCATTTTGACTGGAAGTGGGATTTCTTGATCAGAAGAAAGTCTTCAGAATCACAGGCTTCCGCAATCAATGGCAGCCAATTTCCTTAGTCCAGGTGGAGCACACGCACATCAGTGCACACCAGGTCTGTCCAAACAGAGCAGACCCAGAGGCTGCCTGGCAGACAATGAGGTCCCCTGGCCCACAATGAGTGCTCCTGCTCCAATAGGAGATGACAGAAGGCTTCCCTCCTATATATAGCAAGATACTATCTTAGATCCTGGGGAAAGAGAAAAAATGCAAACTGAGCATTTTACCTGAAGGAAAATGCCATACAAAGGCATTCATTAAGGAGAGAATTACCTCGCTCACAACTTTGTAATTCCCCTCTTTCACCCCCTACTGTACCTTATACACACACCCTAGGAGATAAGCCTAATAAGGAAATCATTCCAATTGCAAAAAAGACAGAGTTTTGTTTCATTTTCACATGCAAGTTGACCCCATACATTTCTATTCTAAAATTCCCTTAAAATATGATATGTGTATAAACATTATGTTTATGCATTACACACATACACACACACACACACACACACACACACACACATATATATATATATGGCTAATATATATACATATACATGGCTAAAATAGTGTAATTTGTGAGACAAAAGACAATTGACAAGGACGAGAGAAAGCAAGTTATTAAGGCAAATGGATAAAGACTGGTTTGCAAATTTCCTCATTGATCTGAGAGTAGCCAGTGGACTTGGTAAGAAATTGAAGGTAAAAACATACAGAACATTGAGGAGAGAGCCACAGTGAGCACACTGAGGTAGGTGAGTACAGTGCGGCAGGTAAAAGAAAGGGCTGATGATGTGAGTGAAGAATACAATGGTATAGCAGGAGCTGTCAGCATTAATTATGACCAATCTTTAACTAATGGAGATATTGACATCTTCAAGATGTGCTTCCAAAGTTGTGATGAATCTATACCCATACCTGCAAATGACAGCAAGAAAAATGGTGAGGTGTTTTTTTCTATACACTGTATACTTAGCTTTAAAGTTCTATATTATTTCAGAATCATATTTTATTGACTCCAGTGGAGTTTGAGGTACATGAGTTGTATAAAAATATGGAATGATGACAGAAAGATCATTCTTGCTCTAACATATTACAGGTGCTGTATGGAGTTATTTACAATAAAAAAGTACTTGTTTTCAGTAAGAGGCTAGAATTTTTTTAATGCTATTTTTTTTCATAATCATGTATTGGCTTGGATGTAAGACAGATGGCAATACAAAAACTTTGTCTCTGGAGGAACACCAGGATAAGCTCTCCAAAATATCCTCTAAAAATATTATGCCTAAGCCCCAAAGGTCACATTATTGTCTACGTTATTCTTAAATATTGATGTTTCTAAATTTCCTACTTTAAATATATGCGGGTCCATTGCTTATTGAACAGCAAGTCTGTACATCCTCAGTGAGGATGGCACTGGCTAAAGGAGCTTCCCAAGAGACAGCGAGTCAGGCAAATGCCCTTGGACTAAAGGCAAATTTCAATCTCCAGAGAAGACTAAAGGTTCTGAGTACAACGCAGGGTAAGCTGGGTTTGCATTTCACCCCAAGGAGGTAACACTTGGAAATAAAAGTTAAGGATATGCCTTACTAAAGACAATTAAATCAGAACTCATTAGAAACTATCTAAAAGTAAGGACATTTACCCTGAAGAAAGAAGAGCATTTTCCCTGAGAGTCCATGGAATCATTGGAATTCCAAAGAAGACACCCAAGGGCTCCCATGCTTCTACAGAAGCAGAACATGGCCCGGACAAAGTGACAATGACTGGCAGGCTGGGCTCCAGTGCCTGACACAGGTGGCAGGACTTGAGGGAAGAGGTATCCAACCAAGGGTGTCAGGGTCCAGCTAAGGCACCATGGTCCAGAAGACTTTATGTGACCACTGTCTGGGCTTGTTCATGAACACAACAGGAACACCTCAAAGACTTTCAGATATAAAAACTTGTGGAAGGGTAAAAGGCTTTGCAGGAGATGACGCTCCTGAATGGGCAGGTTGACACAAAGCCACATAGCACAGATTATTACTATTAACATCTCCCCATAAATAAGATGAGGTGAGTGTTGCAGGGACACAAATTATATAGACGTTCAGGGCAGGTTTCCATAATCTTCCTCCAAGTGACTGGGATTCATAACCTAGGGTCCAGGACCCCTAAACAGTCCAGATAAGTATTTAGGGATATATGCTTTCAAGTTTTATAAATAAACCCTTAAGTTTGCAAAATTTTATGTGTCTTTCTGAATATTTTTAGGAGAAGGATGTTCATAATTGTCTTATTTGATTCTCAAAGGGCTATGTGACTTCCTAAAAGTTAAGACATCTTTCTTGCTATTTCTCAAATACACATCTCATTTCTCAGGATACAGAAAAGGCCTCTTTTGGTCCATTTTGAGAGCTTTGGAATTGTTTTCAAAGCTCCATAATCAAGGGTATCATTGATCTTCAGAATCTTTGCCCCTGGGATGTCAGAAAATTCCATTTAAGTGGTGGGGTGTATTTTTCTCCTCCACCTCCCAGTAGAAAACAACTGTCCAGCCTACCCAAAAGAATCTCAACAGACCCCAGATCACACCACATGCACATTGTAAAAATATAGCTCATTTTGCACTTCATTTAAGACATTTCCATAAGAATTTGGTGGAAAATGGTGGAAACCAGAATTAAATGACGATTATAAAACCAGGATCTGTGTATTTAAGCAACAATCCAATATCTGGATGGAGAGGTAAGATACCAGACTTACTCTGGTGGGTTTTCTTTACCTGCCAGGACACAAAATATGACTTACTATTATGCTCACAGTAGCTTCAGCTGATAGCAAAGAAACATCCCATTTTCTTACTGAGATCTGAGGTATTTTATATGTACGTTGGAATTAAAAAGAAGAAAGAGGATAAGGTCATGGAAAAAGATACACATCAGATGATTAACAGACATTTTTCCTTTTTTTAGTGACCATATTCTAGCTCTTTTCAACACCATTAAGTTGGGGGATTTTCATGATAAATCTAATCCAACATTCAAGAGTTAGCAGTAAGTAACCTTAGTCCAGCAGTACTGACCTTGTAGATATTTCAACTCTGATGCCGTAATTGCCAGGAGAACAAATTATAAATATACGCTATTACTACAGTATGCAGAATCCACTGCAAAAGCAGTTAGTTCTGAGATAAATTGCCTAAGGACTCCACCTGATCTCCAAGGTCTTTCCATTGTGTTCATGAGTCAAGATTCTAACATGAGCACTAAATCAAAAATTTTAGTTTCCAGGGACTTCTTGCTCCAGAATTTTAAACAGTGACTTAAAAATGCATTTTGCCATGCAGATTAAAACCCACAACAGAATTAGTCACTTCAAAAATTATTGCCTTGTGATCTATGGTATTGAGATAATTCACCAAATTTTGGTGACATGTAAGGACACATTTATACCAGAAAGGAAATTTTCAAAGGACTTTCTTTCTGGTGAAACTATTTTTTTTTTAACAACCACAATTACCTATCCAGGAGACACTTAACCACTAATGGTGGGATAATCTCAAGATGCAACTGTACATTTTTAGAAATTTAAGCCAATATTAATCACTCTATCTAACTTCTACTAAAGGGAGAAGAAATATTCTCTGAAGACCACCATTTCTTACGAGGCTATAAGTTTAAGGCAGCAGTATAATTGGAAGGAAATTTATTAAAGGGCTGAAAATTATCCTCAAATTAAAACATTTACAGCCTAAAGCTGTAATTAGGGCAAAGGTAAAGGCAAGAGATTCACAAAGCAATCCTGGCTGCTTTTGACTGCTCCTTGGATGTGTCTTTGCTAATTCATTATCTTGCTTCCACTGTTAATTATGGTGGCTCCCCAAGGTTTGATAATGACTTTTTAAATTCTTTTCCTTTCCCTCCACTTCATTCATTAACTACCCTGATTTTAACAATTTTTCCTGACTACAATAGAGAGTGAGCTAACATTGAGTGATGCCTACTGAATACTAAGCTCTGTGCTAGGCATATTTAGAGTTAACTGCAAACATTATGTGACTTGTCCAATTTCCCTGGTTATTCCTTCCCACCAAACAGTTCCACATGACTTTCTTAGCTCCATCAAAAACCTATTCAGAATGTGATGCACTAGGAAGACTACTGGGAGTCAAAATGCATGTATCTATCATTGTTGAGTTATGTGACCCTGGAAAAGGCACAAGATCCCTCTTAGTCTCAGTAAAATAAAGATGAACCAAATCAAAAATTGCTGACTAGTTGGCCATTGGACAAATCCAGTCTTCATTTGCTTGGCCTGCATGATGATGTTTAAACCTGTAAGGTTATGTAAAATTCTGGATCTCTGTCTTCTCTTTAAAAAGTAGAAGATCTGGATCTCACCTATGAAAATAATCTAATGAACAAAATTAACTAATAAATAAAATAAAATAATGAACAAAATAGGACCACAGACATGGAAACATGGAACAGGCTGAAAGTAACCACAGGGGTAAGGGAGTGGGGTGTGGTGGAAAGAAGGGGAAGGGACTAGACAAAGAATATGTATGAATGATTCATGAACATGAACAACATAGTGGGAATGAACTGTGGGAGCAGGGAGTAGAATGGACAGAGGAGGGCAGAGGGGGAAACATTGGGACAACTAATAAAATAGCAATAAAAATTATTTCATAACATAAAATAAGTAGAAGATCTAAGCCTGATTTATTTGATGGCAATAACTGTCTGCAGCCAAATAGCAGCTGCCCCATTAGATTTTTCCTACAATTCCCAGGAATCTTTATTGTTACAAGTATTCCCCTTACCCATTTACTTTATGTGACTTGCTTCTCAATCAGATGGCCAGTTTCAGCACTAAAATGCACTGGTTTTACTTCTCAATGCAATCCATTATTTCCTTTATTTCAGGCTTTCTCCCTGCCCTAGTCCAGTACCATGAGCATACTCTTGAAATATACTTCAAATTTTTCAGTGTTATATAAATTCATATCTCTTATTGTGAGTTACTCAACCCCTTCTAACTTCCGTTTCGCCGTTTTTGTCCTGTCTAAATCCTCAAGACTTTAAATTCTTGTTTTACACTCCTCCCATATTATACTTTTTTAAATTTACTTTTTATTGTTGTTATATTACATTCATCTCATTTTTCTCCCTCTATTCTCCCATTCCCCAACCCCATACTTTATTTTTAATCTAATAATATAAACCCCTTCTCAGAAATTGTAATGACCACCCTCTTATACCCAGGTCATTATAACCAAGGCCCATATTCCTACTTAGATTCTGCCAATATAATTTATACATTGAAAATAAGAAAAAGCATACTCCTTATAAGGTCGTACAGCTTCTAACAACTTGGTGCATCTCCTAAAGAAGCAATGTTGGGTTTCATGACTTTTTGTAGTACAACATCCAGACCAACCTTCATTCCCACACAGTAGATGGACAATAGGACAAGACTGCAGGCCTTTCTTCATTGTATGATTAGAGTCCTAAGAGTTCACCGATCTCAAAATGCCTAGTTTAAACCCCACTTCTCAGGTCACCTTTGGTTTATCAGAAAACCATGAGATGCATGGTAGTAAGAACCATGGGGCTGATTTGCTGCTAATTATTTCTTTGCTTTCCCTGCTATTCTGATCCTATTATAGCAAAATCTATTACAAAAATCTCTTTCATCACCTCTTTCCTTTATGAGCAGTTACCCTATTACCTTCCAGCCAAGTAGAATGTCACAAAGGTCACAATCAAGGAAAGTATAATGATAGAACAATGTCTACAATAGAAAAAGAAAAACTAATGAGCCACTGACCTTAATATGTTTATGTATTCAGGGGTCAGGGGTCATAAATTCCTTAAAGCCTCCCCTCTTTGAGTTATTAAAGAGATAATTTATTTGCTGAGTCATTAAGCTTTCCTAAAATACTCAAGACAAAAAAGAGTCATTATATTTTAGAATTTCATTCAGACTATAAAAGAATATCAGAATTAAGTTTGAAATATCAGGATGTTCCCACAGGGTGTACACTCAACATAGAAAGTATAAAGATGGATGGAGAAACCAAAGTCCCAGCCACAGGTGATATCAAGAAAGCTGTCAGCAAGCAGCTAAGCCCAACCACTGGACTGAGAAATTCTCAGTCACTTTTTAAAATAAAAAGTTACAGAAAATCCAATACAAAGTTGTTTAAGTGAAGTAAAGAATAGATTGATTTAGGGCTGGTTTAAGACATAACTACTTGAAAGGACTCAAATGATGTTCTCCATCTGTCACTTCTCCTTGGCTCTGCTTGCCTCTTCATATTAGCTTCTTTTTTTTTTTTTTTTTTTAGTTTTTTTTTCTTTAAGATTTTATTTATTATCCTTAGAGAGAGGGGAAGGGAAAGAGGCAGAGAGGGGAGAGACATCAACGTATGGTTGCCTTTCACCTGCCTCCAGCTACAGAGCTGGAGACCTGGCTTGCAACCTGGTTATGTGCCCTGGCTGGGGAATGGAACCAGCGACCTTTCGGTTCGCAGGCTGGCACCTTATCCACTGTGCCGCCAGCCAGGGTAGCTTCATTTTTTAACATACTCATTCTCAATGGCCCATACATGGTGGCTGCAGCTCCAAACCTCAGAACTCACAGCTTTTTAGACTTTAGGCTGCAAAAACTAAAGCATGTGTTTCCTGATTGAGTGTGCAAAAGTACTCTCATTCTCATTCTCAAAGACCCTACTTGGGTCACATGCCTAGCCTTGACTTGATGACAAGGGCTAGTGAAACATGGATGACTTAAAACTAGCTGATGTATTCCATGCCTGCAAGCAGGAAATTTTGGATGTGGTTGCCAAAGCAAACAAATTGGTTAAAGAATAGCCATAAATGCTTGCTACACAAGTATATTAGACACAGATTATGGAAAACTGCATATATGGGCAGGAAACAAAGATACGGGCACTGAAAAAGCAGGAGAGGGAAGCTGTTTTATCAACAATGTTAACAAGGGTAAATCCTAATTATGACAATAGGGGCATAGGTCAATTGCAGAATAACAGCAAGACAAGATTTGGGTAAAATTGTAACTCCCAGATGCTGAGGCCAAGATTGTCTTGGTTTCTGGTAAGGATATAGTCACACCACCACACATATGGCAAAAGAAGCACCAAGAGACAGGATCTGCCATTCTTCTGCTGATAAAAAGTGGGCTTGAGCTGGGTCCAGAGTAAGAAAGATTTGTTTCATCTAACTTTACTTAAACCTTCGGTCTTTTATTTCCTTGACAAGGATGAGTGTAAGACAGCACCCAGCTGCTCAACATTCTTGACCCATGGAACAGCCCTTTAGCAGAAATCAATGATTACATCTAAGATTTTGAAATGGTCAAAACTATGAAAACTTTGCCCAAGCTGCAATGTAGAGAATAAACAAATGAGGCCAAGTGAGTAGCAGAGCAACTGTATGCCTCAATTTGGATTTTAAACTTTTTCATATCAACTCCTATCCAAAGATACAGTTCTGAAGTCTGACAATGAAGGGCACTCAGTGAAAGAAAGGCCTTGTGTGTCAGCTGGGAACTGTCTATTAGATGATGACAGCCTAATGCCTCTCCTAGAGAGCATTATGACAGGTCGGGATACTTGAAGTCATCAGCAGCCAGGCTCCAAGTAGGTACTGCCAGGCAAGAATCAAACGTAGACTCATGTGAGCAGGCAGTGTGCACAACCCCCCAGAAGAGCAACTGAATGGGAAGGAAAAGGGACTGTTGCATTCTACTCCCAATTCCCACACAAGGCTCAGATCTTGCATAAGCAAGCACATGCCTACTATCGGTGCAGCTTTAGAGAGAACTGTCAGAGAGTCTCGATTTCTCTCGATTTCCCTCGATTTCCCTGTAGTTAGGGCTCTTCCTAACTGCATTTTCCATCCTTGCTAGACCAGCTTCTCCCAGTTTCCTTGAGTCCTTGTTCCCACAGGCCATTGCTGACTTCTTCCCACAGTCCTATGTAGAAAGTCTGAATTCCATTCTAACAAACTTATTTTTAATTTGATATTTTCATTCCACTAGATTTGACTTCATACCCCTAGGTTTGTTTGAAGAATAAAGTTGTCCTATTCTAAATCTGAGTATGTGCCATTGTTGAATGCATTACATTCCCTGTCCAAATATTAATTTCCTGCCAAGCGTAAAGTTGGTTTCTGTTTCCAGAATTCCTTTGCAATTCAAACTATTTAGTACATAGAATGATTAAAACACTGAAATGCATATTGACATTTAATTTGAATGTGTTTATGTATTATGACACCAAATAGGTGGCATATTCAGTCAAGACAGAAACAGAAAATTAAATGTTTCTAGCACATGCAAAACAACTGGGGACATGCCGATGACTTTTCTTACTCTTCACTGGAGGCTGTACAACGGCTCTCTGTAGTTTTTGCCCTATTCTGAGTTCTAGAATCTCTTAGACAGGGTCATGGGAGGAGCTACTCAATTCACCACTGAGGGGTCAGCATCAAGTTACCTTTGCTTTTGGTCCCACCTCAGCCCCATTCAAGTAAGCAGGAGCTGAGAAGCAACACAGGCTTGATCACAGAGCCCTGTTAAGGCTGCACACACTAAACCCCAGGTGGACAATATGCCCTATCCCAGGGGTGTCAAAATCATTTTCACCAGGGACCACATCAGCCTCACAGTTGCCTTCAAAGGGCCGAATGTCATTTTAGTACTATAAATGTAACTGCTCCTTAACAGTTAAGCCGGGTAGAAACAAGCTGCCTGGCTGGATTCGGCCCACGAGCCCTGTGTTTGCCACCCGTGCCCTGTACCTTACCTCCCCTTAACTAGAAGTCCCCTTTTCTTGCCCGTCACTTTCCCTAGCTCCAGAGGGCTCAGTTTTTCAACCAACAACCAGACTTCCTTGATATTCTTCAAATGCATCCTCCCGGACAGTTCATCACTTTGCTCTACCTGCCAGCCGAAGGTTTCTTTTTACCTCTTCTAGACTAGCCTGAAGCTTTTGACTTGCTAAGAAACCACCTGTACCCACTTGCCAATTATGGTGTTATGGAACATTGTGTTCTGTCCACCTCACTAGACTGTCCTGCTCCCCTAAAGCTTGATCAGGGCCTCTCCCACCTGTTGCCAAGAACACCGCCTTTCCTGGACACTTTGCTACATGCAGTTCTGGTTTGTGCATAGCAGGTGCGCAATAATGGTGTTTATTTGTTTTGTTTTTATATCCTCAAATAACTAAAACTGGGAAAATGGTCAGCTTACCATAAGCCTGGAACTGTGCGCTATATTTAAATACATGAAGCCAAGTTATGCCTTATTTTCCTTTTAGACCGTAAAAGAACATACTTGTTTATTTCATGTGCAAACAGTAATTTTCCCCACCATGCAGTTTAGCATTTTCAAGGCTTGACACTGGAAAGCCCTTAATTCAGAGAATAAATACATAGTTAAGTGAAGATTGTTGGAATATGACTTGCTTCCCTATAAGCTATAAATGTCTTGGAACTCTAATGTTTTATTTTAGAAATAAAAATTTAGCATCTATCACATTTTATATATATTATATATGAGGTCTGTCCTCAACATATCAAGCCAATATCAATGTAATTAAAACAGTTTGCATGACTTGATACGTTCAGGACAGACCTCGTATACAATACAGATAAAAGACATTGCATTTTAAAACACTGGATTACTTACAATCAAGTAGAAATGACATCCAGCTTAAGACATAGGTTCAGGTTACTCTGTGGTTTCATACACTTTCGTACATATCCAGGCTCCCCTACCAGGCACTCACACCTTAGTCTGAAAAAGCATGCAAACAAAGATTACTATTCTTTCGTTTTTGTTTTTTTTTTTTAATTTTATTGTTGTTGTATTACATTCATCCCCTTTTTGCTCCCCTCTGTTCCCCTCCCCACCCACCCATCCCCCCCAAATCAATCCCACCTGTTGTCCATGTCCATGGTTCCTTTATACTAGGTTCTTGTCTAAGCTGCTCCCCTTTCTTGCCTCTGCCTCCCCCCTCCCCCCAACCCCTTTCCCCCTGACCACTGAAGGCCTATTCCTTGTATTCATATACTTGGTTCTGTTTTGCTTGTTGTTAGTTTTGCTCATTATTGTCCCATAATGGGTGAG